>JAVSBV010132171.1:0-31924 GCA_033117975.1 Parotocinclus spilosoma
TGTGTGTGTGTGTGTGTGTGTGTGTGTGTGTGTGTGTGTGTGTGTGTGTGTGTGTGTGTGTGTGTGTGTGTTCGTGTTCTGTCTCGCATCATGTGCGGAAAAAGTTGAGAGCTGAGTAAAGAAGAATGGATTTATTTATTGTTTCAATCATTTCCTTATGCACTTAATACCGGTTCATGTTGGAGAAACACCATCTTTTGAATGTGGGAGGAAACCAGAGTATCCAAAGTAAACCCATGCTGACATGGGGAGAACATGCAAACTCCACACAGGCAGAGTCCGAGGTCAGGTTCGAAACGAGGATATGTGGAACTGGGAGGTGGCCGCTCTAACCCCTCTCCCATGGCTGTGTTTACTGGCACAGAATAATCTGTTGCAGAAGTCTGACCTGAACGGGACCCCAGTGTAGTGCAGGGCTTTTTTTTTTCAAAACCAGGAGTTGAGTCGTTAACTGACTGTTTACTGACTATTCTTTTTAAATTAGCTAACAAGCCGTTTCACTCGCTTAGTCACATGTCTGCCATGAATTTGCAAAGTAAGTAAGGAAGAGAATCTGGGCCAGGTTTAAACGTCTAAAGTGAGAACCCGTACCGGAGAACACAGAATGGCCAGTGTGCCCTGGTCAAGACGCCAGTTCATCGCATCTTAATCCACATGCCAGGGGCAATTCTAGGATCAGAGAAGGGTGCTCAAACTCCAGCAGCACTGCTGTAGCTGCTCCACTTGTACCAAAACAACAGACAACAGCACGTCAGTGTTATTGCAGTTCTGAGAATGATCCACCACCCAAATGGTACCTGGTCTGTGGGGGTGCTGGCCATTGAAGAACAGGGTGTAAGAAGGCTAACAGAACACCCAGAGAAACAGGAAATGGGCAACGACTGTGAAAACGAGGTAGTTTTGATCTGGATTTTGCAGGGAGGGACTTCTGATAACCCGATTCCGTCATGTTGCATTTACACCAGCAGATGTCGCCAATGAGACAACAACTATGTGCCTTCATCTCGTCAAATCTCCTATTCAATTAGTCTTTATTTTTCCAAGAACATTAGTTTATTGATTTATGTTCATTCATTCAATTGATTATTTTTTTGCTAATGCTATTGGGCTATTGTTTATTACATTACATCTAATGGCGTGTTTCTGAAAGCTTGGAAGGTAATAAAATAAAATAAAAAAATAATAATAATTTGCAATTTAAGTGACAGACCCTATCCCAGAAAACATGGCACACATGTAAGTGACTAAAATAATTTTGATATGCATATTCTTTGTTATTATATTCAACAATGCATTTATAACTATTGTCTTATATTTGTTAGTTATATATTCTCCATTTTATTTAAATTATCTTAATTAGATTAGATTCTTTTTTATATATATAATAGTATCATTATATTCTACTGTTTCAGGTTACATTTTCAATACATTTTAAATAAAAATAAATTTAACTTTAACCTTGCAGACTGTGGTGGCCTAGCGGTTAAGGTACTGGACTCTGAACCACAAGGTCTACGGTTCAAATCCCAACTCTCCCAAACTGCCACTTTTGGGTTCTTAAGCAAAGCCCTTAATCCACGATCGCTTGAATTTGAATTTATAAATGTATTCCTGTGTTTAGTGACTTTTGGGGATTCCTGATGGCACTCACCAGGGGAAGTGTGAGGAAAATTAAATGTGAACTGTTTAAACAACTTTCAAACGTTCCACTGGTGTTTTTTAAAATCTCAGAGCTTACCTGACTTGTTAATCTTTCATTAACAAGTGCAGATCTACGTCGTTTTGAAGTTTGTTCCTTGCTGAGCTTGTGCCATTTCTTTTAAATTAAAAAATATTACTAGCGTATATGATGTCTCGGTCACAGACCAAGAAAGTGCACACTAACACTAACCACGTCCTTGAGATGAGATTCAAGGTGACATCCAATATCCCAGTTAATCACTAAACCAGGGGAAAGACACGGTTACTCTACAATATACTGTAGGTTTGGGAAATAATAACTTTATTAAATCAGAAAACTTCACTGTGTTCAAGTTATCCATCATTGTTTGTATGAATCTGAAATCTCAGCAGAAGAGTTAAGAATAGATGCAATCAGCTAAGGCTTATTTCCAGCCATTCCACATGCACGGTTAGTTTAGCATGAATAGCGTCAACGTGCCGAAGCTCGCGTCCAGACTCCATATATCCAAACTAACCCTTTGTACACACTTTAAGATTGATGATCTGTCTGTGACTTCGCTTTCAGCAGTATCTGTGTATAAGGGAATCCTCGTCTGGTTAAGCCTGTCACCATATATGTACTCTATTATTTCAATAATCATAAGGATGACTTTATCCAGCTTGCACCTAAATAAACGGGGTGTACGTAAAGGAAAAAGACACTGTTGTTTACCTGGGTAGGGAAAAAAACGTATTATGTCTCACTGTATTATAACTGTGTCTGTGATTCTGTGTAAAAGGACAGTGTTTAGTTAGAGCTGGAAACTCAAAACTCACAAATCTACTGGTCTAGACAACCCTCAGACATGCACACTGAAAATCTCGACTCTTACATTTATGCTAGAGACTTGATTCAGACTCACACAAGAAAGACTCAAGAAAACTGCAGACTCAAACACCAGACACTTCAGACTTGGATCAGACTCACATACTAGAGACTCAAGACTTTATTCAGACTCAAACACCTCTGAGGACTCAAGACTCACCTCGTACTTGCACAGCAGAAATTCAGGTCTCAACTCAGATTTCACCATTAGAAATTTTTAGACTCGACTTGGACTCCTATGCAACAGACTCAAGACTCAGATTGGACTTGCACAGTGGAGACTCGAAACTCGACTTGGACTTACACAATAGAGACCCAGAAGTTTGGCTCAAACTTGCTCATTAAAGACTCACAACTCTACTTGCACACCAGAGACTTGAGACTCAACTGGACACCCCAGTCTCACCTTGGATGTACACTCTAGAGATTTGTGACTAAAAGACTTGAGACTTGACACCAGGGCAAGCACTAGGGACTCAAGACTGGACTCATTCTGACCCACAGGCACACAGAAAAACTTAAGTGACACCAATTGGAATGCAGAAGCAAAGCAGACTCCTGGTAAACAACACAAACCCCTGTCCGGGCCAGGATCAATACTGGAGATCACTGGAGTTGTAAGGAGACCGCTAGCACCACCGTGCTGCCTACGCTCCATATACATTTTTGATGCAGTATGTAATTTGTCATAGTGCAATAAAAAAAGACTGTGGTAGCCTAGTGGTTAAGGTACTGGACTCTGGATTTGATAGTCCAGGGTTCAAATCCCATGTCTGCCAAAGATGCCACAGTTGGGTCCTTAAAGCAAGACCCTTAACCTATCATTGCTTGAATTTGTAAGACTGTATGAGTTCTCTGGATAAGGGCATCTGATAAATGCTGTAACTCTAAAGAGCAAATACTTGCTGGGAAAGAACTGCTATGTAAAACAGAAACAAATATTTAGTCTAAAACATTATCTGGAAAATTTACCATTTCAAAGTGTAATGAGTTTATGAGAATCATACTTCTTATTTATTTATAAGATTTTATTTACAATTTCGTCCAACCTTCAGCAAAGGCCGTTCCCTGGAACAACTTGGCAACCCAGTCTGAAGTAGTGATCAAATCTGGCAACCACACGTACGGTACAGCAGCTGTACTCCACTAAGTTCAGTGCGTACTGCACGTTCTCTCTGGGCTCTCCCGTCTATTGGAGTGCGCAAAAAGTTTGGCAATGGGACTCTGTCCATGTTTTGGCTATTCCGTGACTTTTTTAGCGAGTGTAGGATAGTTCTTGTTGCATTAAAAAGAAAACAAGGTCTTGGTTTCGGGGTGTGTTTGCGCCCCTCTATCCCCCTTCCTTCGGCTCGGAGTTTTGGAATCGGAGTGGAGAGGCAAGATGGCCGCTGATCCGATCCAGGTACGAAAACTTTCCCGTGGTGGTAAAAAATGTGTTTATGGCGTTTGTGGTGATATTTGGGGGTAGAGTAAACACTGGACAGTTTTACCCAAATGTAACAGAAGTGTTCGTGCTCAGGCAGATGCAGTTCAGAAGGAGGATTTGGTTGTAGATGGTGAAGAGCCGAGGCTTCCAGTTTACAGCGGTGCTGCTTTATTCCCGAGTCCGTTACGCGGCAAAAGTCTCGGAACGTTACAGTTCAAAACGTTACAGTTTATCCCAGTTTAGATCGCATAGGAAAATCCGACAGCGTAAGTTTGTGTGTTGTTTTTATGTGTGTGTGTGTGTGTGTGTGTTTAAACATGGAGCTACTGATGTATTTTTGTGCGTGATTTAGTGTGATCCTTCTGTGTGCTGTTACTTTAATCGTTACTGCAACTGTTACTAAATACTCACCAGACCGATGTGCGCCGGTCAGGGATTTCACAAAATGGTACTGTTAATGCTAGTTTGTTGTTGTTACATGAGTTAACAGTTACACTTTTCGAAGTATTGTTAGTGTAAGCTAGTGCTAGGCTATTTTGTTACTGTTTAGCGTTCACCTAATACTTATTAGTTACTGTTGTTGTTGTTGTTGTTGTTTGTGGTGGTGGTGTTACAGGTAGCCTACTCCTAGATAGTGTTAGTAGTTTTGTTTGTGGTACAGTTACGGTTAGTGGTTTTGTTAGTGTTACGGTTACGGTTACGCTGTGTATCTATTTAGTGTTGCTTTTACTGGTGTACTTGTTGTTACTGTCATCGGTTTTGTTAGTATTACAGTTAGTGTTTTTTTGTTAGTTAACCATAGTATTTATTTAGTGTTGCTTTTACTGGTGTCCTTTGTCTTACTGTCAGCGGTTTTGTTAGCGTTACAGTTACAGTTACTAGTTTTGTGTTAGTTAACCGTAGTATTTATTTAGTGTTGCTTTTACTGGAGTACTTGATGTTACTGTCAGCGGTTTTGTTAGCGTTACAGTTACTAGTTTTGTGTTAGTTAACCGTAGTATTTATTTAGTGTTGCTTTTACTGGTGTACTTGATGTTACTGTCGGTGGTTTTGTTAGTGTTACATTTAGTGATTTTGTTAGTGTTACAGTTCCCCTAAGTATTTATTTAGTGTTGCTTTTACTGGTGTTCTTGGTCTTACTGTCAGCGGTTTTGTTAGCGTTATTGTTACAGTTAGTGGTTTTGTTTTTGTTACAGTTAGTGGTTTTGCTGTTGTTACATTTAGTGGTTTTGCTATTGTTACAGTTAGTGTTACAGTTACAGTCAGTGGTTTTGTTAGTGTTACAGTTAGTGGTTTTGCTATTGTTGCAGTTAGTGGTTTTGTTATTGTTACTGTTAGTGTTACAGTTACAGTTAGTGGTTTTGTTACTGTTACAGTTAGTGGTTTTGTTACTGTTACAGTTAGTGGTTTTGCTAATGTTAGTTAGTGGTTTTGTTATTGTTACAGTTAGTGTTACAGTTACAGTTAGTGGTTTTGTTACTGTTACAGTTAGTGGTTTTGTTAGTATTACAGTTAGTGGTTTTGTTTTTGTTGCAGTTAGTGGATTTGTTATTGTTACAGTTAGTGTTACAGTTACAGTTAGTGGTTTTGTTAGTATTACAGTTAGTGGTTTTGTTTTTGTTGCAGTTAGTGGTTTTGTTATTGTTACAGTTAGTGTTACAGTTACAGTTAGTGGTTTTGTTTTTGTTACAGTTAGTGGTTTTGCTATTGTTACAGTTAGTGGTTTTGTTAGTATTACAGTTAGTGGTTTTGTTTTTGTTACAGTTAGTGGTTTTGTTAGTGTTACAGTTAGTGGTTTTGTTAGTGTTACAGTTAGTGTTACAGACATAATTAGACCATGTCTTTTATTTATAGCGTTGCTGTTAGTGCTAGGCTCAAATGATAAGCTACGTGATGATCTTTCATGTACGGTGAGCGGAGACTTTCAAAAATGGCAGCGCCTTTTTCTGCTGTTTCACCTTGAGCTTCGTGGACATGATGCATCAGAATGTTAAAATTCGAGGCTGTGCATGGTGTGATAAGCAGTTCATTGTGCTCATTATGCAGCATTATTGTGTTCTCGTATTGCTCCCTGCTCTTAGCCGTCTTCTTGTTGAGTGACGCTCACTAAAAACAAATTTAAAACGAATCACAAGAGAGGTTTTAACGAAAACCTGAAAAGCTCTGCTCCATCTGGTTGGATCTTCAAGCAGGATGACGATCCAAATCCACACAAAATGGTTTGGTTAGTCCAGAATGAAGCTTTGGACACGACTAAGCCATTCCACTGATCTGAACCCAATAGAAAATCAGCCAGTGAGCTGAAGGTGAGTGTCCATAAGAGTGGATCTGTAAGTCTGGAGGATCAAGAGAGTCTCAGATTCCTTGCTCTGTCTGGGAAATCTCATCATGCTCACTGTTTTTATGTTCACTAAGGGAGGCTGCACGAAGTAAGAAATAATACTTGTGACATGTGGTTTGGTTAAAGATGGTTATCATATTAGATCAATTTTTCTCGATTGGGCTTCAAATATGCACTTACCGATCACTTTATTAGGTACACCCCTGTGTTTCTACACTCATTGTCCATTTGATCAGTTCCACTTACCATATAGAAGTATTTGTAGTTCTAAAATCTGTTTCTCTCCATATTTTGTTAGTCCTCTTTACTCTGTTCTCTAATGGTCTGAACCCCCACAGGACCAGCACAGGTCAGTACTAACTGGGTAGTGGATAATTCACAGAAATGCACTGACAACGATGTGGTGGTGGTGTGTAAATGTGCCACGAACTGGTACGTTTGGATCAGACGCAGCAGTGCTGCTGGAGATTTTAAACACTCTGTTCACTCAGTGTGCACTCTTGGACACATCTACGTGATTGCTTCACTTTGCAGATGTTAAGTTAGAAACAGCAGCTCATTTGTTGTTGTACAGTTTGTGTCAGTCATCATCGAGTCCTTCATCAGTGCTCACAGGACGCCGCCTACAGGATGCTGGTGGCTGAACATGTTTGGGTTTAGTCCAGCAGTGACGCTGAGCTTACACTCCAGCAGCACTGCTGTCTGATCCACTCATACCAGTACAACACGCTCTAATAAATGCACCACCCACATAGTACCTGGTCCGTGCTGGTCCTGTGGGGGGGTCCTGACCATTAAAGGGGGACGAAGTAGAACGTGCTTCTGGATGGTCAAATGGACAGTGAGTGTAAGAACTGAAGGTGTACCTAATGAAGTGACCGCTAAGTGTAGGCTGGAGTATTTTGAAACCTTTTCCTATTCAGTATAAATGATTTGAGGATGTTTGATCTCTATCTCTTGTAGGTGTGGGCAATATGAGGATATAAGATTGTGCCTTAATAGGGAGATCTAAAACATAATAAACTGCTCACAAAAATTACGAGTCAAGTGCAGATCTGGTTGTAGATATCATAATAGATGTAGTGATTATGATAAATTAATTAAATTAAATAACATTTAATGATATCCCAAAGTGTTTTATTAACCAGATACTACTCTAATTAACGAATAAAAATCATTTATTCGTTCTGCTTAATTCACACGGGTCCTTGGCCAGCCGGTGCCCACCAGGCAACTCTAGGTGCAAGGGCAGGAATAACCCTAGATGGGGCGCCAGTCCATTGTAGGGCGCACACACAAAGTCATGCACATAGTCACACACTAAGGACCGCTTTATAGACACCAATTAACCTAACACGCACGTCTTCGGACTGTGGGAGGAAACCGAGGTACCCAGAGTAAACACGGGGGGAACATGCAAACTTCACACAGAAAGGACCCAGACCACTCCACCCTGGGACTGAACCCGGGACCTGCCTGCCTTGAGGCAGTTGTGTTACCCACCGAGCCACTGTGCCGCCCGCTTTTAATATTATTGTTATTAGTCGTACTAGTAGTACTAATAATAATAATAACAATAATATAAAAAGATAACATGGTGATACAGTCGATTCCGGTTAATAGCACCACCGGTTAATGGGACCAGCCGCTTATTCGGACCAATTTCTAAAGTACCGAAACAAATCTTATTAAATAAGTGTAATTTTATTTGCTTATTTGGACCAAAATTCCCCTTAATCGGACCAAAGAACATGTACAGTATGTAATATCCGTGAAGAAACTCTTAAACTCTGGCATTAGTACCCGAAAACTCCCCAGCCCTCTACTGACACCTACAGGTCTTTGCCTAACATTTCCATTTACTACAAAAGGAAGCCACAAGTCTCCACTTGGCCACAGCAAAAGCGCGTCAGATCACACTGGATAAGTTCTTCAAACGTTGACTGGAATTTAGTAAGAACTTGTTTTTTACATTATTATGCTTCGCATGCTGAGTACCTATACATTGTGTTGTAGATCGTTTCAAAAAAAGTTGTTTGCAAATAAATTTTTCAATGAACAAAGTTCGTAAGCAACAGTAGTTCTTGTTTGTACGTTCGGTATATGTGTAAATCACACAATAAAGAGTTTTATAAAAATGTAATGTTACATAGCACGTCCTGTCTTGTAACATAGGTAGGGCATGTTCGTTTAATCGGACCAGCCGATATATATATACGTATGTGTGTGTGTGTGTGTATATATGTATATATATATGCTTATTTTTTAATCACTTCATATTAATTTTAAAATATCCCCTGATGTTTATATGTATTCTATATTTTATATTCATAAAATCAGGAACATTTGATTTATTTGGGAACAAGATCAACAGAAAAGCAAATAAAGTCAACGGCGTTTGATTGCGGGTATTAGATGCAATATATTTCAGCAATCATTAATGAATATATTTGAAACATTTTTCCAAATATAAAGTTCATATTTAGTGCAATGGAAGTGGTTCATTATATTACAGTCATAGAAGTATCACATTTGCTTTGGGGGTGCAGCTGTGATTGTAGATGTTTTTCCTCAGGATGCATTTGAATTTCATCTAAACTCTGATGCTAAAACAACAGCTACCCAAAGGAGGAAAATGATCAAAGAAACCAAGACTCCCTCGCATCGTCTTCATCACTCACAAGCTCTGCATTAGTTTTCCAGTACAAATACTGACTTGCTTTGAAGCTTTTTGCAGTGCAATGAATTAACATAAAGGGAATGAATTATTTGCTCTGTCAATCCCTTATTTAAGGGATCAAAGAGAAATGCTGCAGTTTAGCATTGTAGCTCCATGGTTTATATAGTTAACACAATGTCGTTGTCTTGTTGTAAAGGTAGAATGATCAGTAGCGCTTGTGCTCCAAGGTGCTGGTTCGTGCCCCAACTCAAGTAGGTGTTCATTCCTGTGATGGCAGAGTACATTGTGGCCTTGTAGTACCTCAAATTAGCTCTCTGGTTGGGCCCTTTTACCTTTACCAGTGAGACTCTTTGTTGCTAGATGCCATTTTGTTGAGTTCTTGTTGTTTGCAGTTGGCAAATTTGAACTCTAAGTCCATTGTTTCTTTTCCTACCTTTTGTCTGTCACTGAATCCTATACTCATGCTTGCTCTGATCTGTAGCCAGCCTGTGGCATCTTAAGAGCGCACAAACATTATCTACCCTAGAGACAAACCCAACTCAGAGTGCATAGAAAAGTAAATGTGCACAAGTCAATGCATCTAAAGAAAAATAAACACTGGAACCTGTACAACCCCATTTCCAAATAAGTTGAAACATGGACTCAGGAACACATCAGAAAATCATTGTCAGTGAACACAGTTCATTGCTCCATCTACAAATGTAAAAAAACTTAAAACTCTACCATGCAAAGCAAAAGTCATATATCAACAACACCCAGAAACACCGACGGATTTTCTGGACCTAAGCTCATCTGAGATGGACTGAAGCAAAGTGAAAAAGTGTCCTGTGGTCTGAGGAGTCCACATTTCAAAATGTTTTTGGAAATTGTGGACGTTGTCCTCTGGGCCAAAGACTGTACGGATTGTTATCAACTGAAGTTGTACATCAAGCAAAAACGGGAAAGAATTTCACCCACAAAGCTTCAACAATTTATGTTCTCAGTTCCCAAACCCTTACTGGGGAAATGTGATGTAACACAGAGGTAAAAATGCCCCCGTCCCAACACTTTTGGAGCGTGTTGCAGGCATCAAATTCCAAATAAGTGAATATTTGCAAAAAGCAAAGTGCATCAGTTTGAACATTATCAGAACATTAGTAACAGTTTTTGTAGTGTATTCAATTAGGAATAGGTTGCAAAGGATTTGCAAATCATCTGATTTTGTTTTTATTTATGTTTTACACAACGTCCTAACTTCATTGGAATCGGGGTTGTACTATTCCTTCCGAATATGCTGGTGTTGCCTCCATAATAACATATACAGTGTGGATATGCTCTACGTTTTTGTTCTTAACAAGCCTACCGGAAAGAATTGACGATGCGAATCGAGGTACCAATGCGTTTGTTTTTGTCTGATGAGAATTTATCTCTGTGTAGGACTACTAAAATGATTCGTTTAGCAGCACACTAGGAGAGGCACATCATATCTATCTAAAGCAGGCCATATATTTCTCATTTCTAGCGTGAGTCACGTAACCTTTATGATGACGCAGCTTACTAGCTCGAATTGTGCTTGTGGAAGAGGGAAATACTGGTACGCAAACGCCGCTGAAATCAACAGGGACTAATGCTAACCTCTCTATCAATTTGCAGCAGGTGCTCTGCGCTACAAGCACATCAATTCAACATGACCGGAGGAAGGTGCCGCTGGCATTCTGCTGCCTTGACACTTCATTAAGGCTCGTCTGTCCTGTTCTATTCTGCCTGCCATTTGTCCACCCTTCTCCCTTTCCGACTTGCTATCTCTGTCTTTCGTTCTCTCTCATTTTGTCCATTTGTCTCTCTTACAGTCCCACTCTTCCTCCCTATCCCCTGCTGTATCGCCATCAAATTGAATTACTCTCCTCTTTCGTTTAGAAATCCAAGTGAGTCAGTGAGCCGTCCAACCTGACGTCATGCGTGGACTTTGAACGCGTTCCCGCTTGTTTATACGCGGTCTTAAAAAAATATAAAGCTGCATTTTGTAGATTTCTCAATACAAAAGCTCGATACCTATTACGCGAGACATGCAGGAGCAGCTTTGATTGATGTTCCGGTTCGGCACTTTACAGATACAGAAGATTATCCTTTCGATTTGGGCTGTGTCCGGGACTTTGAGATCAATCCTTATTTAGTGCCGATCCCTTTATTGCTAATCATGCCAGCTAATCCACTCTCCCACGTCATTCAGAGCGATGACGGGATTAGGCAGAATGCTTCCACTTCTCTGACGTCATGCCCTACTGTAGTCCACGTGAGACAAAGCAATTTCTCCATATCCACCGGGGCTTTAAAAAATGTAAATAGATTTATCTGTGCCCTGCAGCCAGCTTCAGCATTCCTCATCTCTTCTAGCGAACGCCCTGCCTTGGTGACTAGAATCGATTTTTGCCTCTTCATTTGGGGTCATTGCACAGGCTCATAGTAAATTTTTTTTTTTTTTTTTTTTTTTTTCTTCAGCGCTGGAGGACGAGCCATGGCAGTCTGCACGGCAGACATCCAAAACCAGATTGATTGGTAGACTCGGTGCATTCTGCCAGCCATTCTGCGTCAACCGTTCTATGAATTATCAATGAAGAAAGATGACGCAGACAGAAGAATGAGCTCACGGGCCGCGCACGTCTTTAATCGCGTCTATACTGTGGAGTGAGTGAAGTCGTCGTGTATCCAAATTAAGATGCCAGAGGTCACAAATCTGAATGGTTTTATATTAAAATCTTGCATATCCATGTTTTGGCAGGTACTTAAAATCATATCTGTACTGTATGTTCTTAAACATCAACCCAAGACAAATGCTTATGCTACAAAAATATCCAAATACACTCTACTCTAGATTATATAGCAGTCCATTGAGAAGCAGAACAGCAAAATTGTGTAATCTCATCAGGGTTCTTGAGGTAATTGCCCCAGATGTGACTGCAAGAATATTTTGGTGACACTGGCCTCCAGCAGTCAGGAGGTGTCGCTGTAGATGTGGGTATTACAATATAATGTACTTCTATGCCAATGTACATATGCTGGATATAAACAGAAATCCATTCCGTGTACGTGGCTGAGCAGGTGCACTGCATGGGTAAGCTGGTTATTTGCGGGGTTATTTTCAAAGGCCATGGTAAGATCTTAAATCAGATATGAGCTGGACAGATTTCATGCAGGCACTTGGATTCTATAGCACACCACCCTGGTTCCTGGGTTCCAGTTCTGGCAGTGACTTCAAGCCTGGGCACACTCAGTTGGCTTAGTTGGCTTTATGTAAGGGAGGGGATCATCCTTGCTGGCCCCTGAGATGGACCCTCTCTAAGTAAGTGTTTTTTTCTAGCCTGTATTAATATTTGGTTCTATACACAATGAAAAGTGTTGCTAATACATTAGTAGTGTGTGTCACTTAGGTGGAGTTTCAATTTGTCTGGAAATCTGGTGACTGTGGAGCCATTTGAGTACAGTGAACTTGTGCATTGTCATCGTTCATGTTCAAAGGCGTGTTTTAAGACTTACAAGCTTTAAGACATTACAAGATGCTACACTGTGATCATAAAGGGATGAGCATGTTCAGCAACAATAATTGATACTCAGTTGGTATTAGGGGGTCCAAAGTGTGGCAAGAAAATACCCCCAGTCATTCACAACACCAGCAGCCTTAACAGTTGGGACAAGACAGGATGTTTTCATGTTCGTTAGTACTCTAAAATCTGTTTTTGTCCAATTTTGATTTGGTTGCCTGTCTTTCGCTAACAGGAGTGACACCTGTGATGGTCTTCTGCTGTTATAGCTTATTTGCTTCAAGGTTTGAGGTCTTGTGTGCTCAGAGATGCTCTTCTTCATACCTTGGTTGTAACTAGTGATTATTTGTAATACTGTTCCCTGGCCAGTCTGCTGTAATGGAACCCCTGGCTGTGGAAAAGGAAAAGGGTCAGAGGGAGGCCCTGACACTGTGGCAGACTTGACTCACCATGATGTGTGATCTTGAATATTTGTTATATATCATATCATATCCCCTCCCTATCACATTGGTAGAAAGTCTATTTTATTTTAAAATTACCACACCTAGTTACGTTTACAGTGCATTTACATTACGCCATTTAATGCTTTTGTCTTTCATTACTAATACCATCTCTCTATCCACAACCTTTAATGGTTTTATCTGTATCCTGTTGAAGGCTAAACTGAAATAATGAATTTGGAAATCGTGTCTCTTTCCCAGTCCAAATGACATTGGGAAAACATTTGCTGCCACGAAGTTCAATACAGTGACAATTTTACGGTCCTGGGTACAGCTTGGGAGAATAGTTCAGCTGAACCTTCAGGGCATTATTGTGAAGACCCACCTGGTCTCACACATCAGATTGATAAGAAACATTTCCTCTGACATTTGGTCCTTGGTGCACACTATTTTTGTCAGTATATTAGCTCACTTCCTCTAGTGCTGTCACTGTACAGCAGTGTGTTCACTCATCTCTGCCTGCTTTCTGGCTGCTGCCTGGCGATGCCTTCACTCTTCTGCAGATGTGCACAGAATTCTGAGAGGCACTGCTTCTGATACATGGGTAATGGAGAAGGGGTGGGGCGGTGGTGGGGGCAGGGGTGTCAGTAAGGCTAAGCTCGACTCCGCTGTACTGGCTCAACTCGTTACAGTTATGCAGAGCGAATTCACTCGAGGGCAGATTAACTAACGATGGCTATTTTTTTCCCACCAAAAGCATTGAAAATGCACCTGCAATTTATACAGTATAACAATTCAATTATATAAAATAACAGTCTCAAGCCAGTAATTGAGCGTCCTTTCTCTCAAGCTTATTTGAAGCACGGTGGCTTGATGGAGAGCCCCGCTGCCTCACAGCAAGAAGTTCTCAGGTTCAATCTCAGGGTGGAGTGGCCTGGGTCCTTTCTGTATGGAGTCTGCATGTCCTTTCCGTGTCTGTGTGGGTTTACTCCAGGTATTCCAGTTTTCTCCCACCGACCAAAGACATGCGTGTTAGGTTAATTGATTACTTCAAATGGCATTTTGTGTGTGTGTATGGAGATGACTGTGTAATAGTTTATCCTAATTGCCGTAGGGCATCCACACCGATTCTGGTTAACATTAGGCTTCTTTTTGCACAGTAAAGTTTTAAGTGTCATATGTGACTGTAATTCTGTATTGTGGTGCTTGAGAGAGGTTTATTAAAGTAATCCGTATATATACTATATCCTACTATGTAAATAATGTGGTTCTATTAGCTATTGTTGAATGAGATTTCTTGATTCAGTGCCATCTAAGGGATTGGAGAGAACGTGTCTTCAGCTTAGGCATGTACCCTTGCCCTTTACAGACTGAAATTCATTAAGGTTCCTTGAATCCTTTAATGATATTATGCACTATAGAGGAAGAAATATATAACCCACATCCAGTCTTTCTTTAAGGACCATTATTTTTTAACATTTCAATAATCTTCTCATGCATTTGTTGTTAAACTGGAGATCCGCTCCTCAAAGACTCAACCTTACGTTAATACTGTTTTGTTTTTTTTAATCAAATCACAATTATAATTACTATAATTTTACCTCTTTACTAACCCTAAAAATTTACCCTGCCTCAACTTTAGAATGTGTTATAGGCCTGAAATGCTGAATTAAACTAAACTGACCAGATTAAAAAAAAATTTTGGTAAATGCTGTCTGTAATTAAATAAAAGTATATTTTAATGTAAGACACTTTTTTTTTTGTTTGTTTGTTTTTTGTCATTCCTCAAACTGTCCCAACTTCTGAACACACTGGCGGCTTTTCCTTGTTGACTGAGTAAATTATAAGCAGAGAATTTTCAAAAAAATCATCCAAAGTTGGGTTACTGCTGTCTTATTATTCATGAATGGCTATTAGCAGTCGTCAGAGACTTATAAAACAACGCACACTGCAAGGCTAGTGCAATTAATATTGTGTAATTTGTTTTTCAGATCAGAAGGTAATGGCAGAGGGTAAACAGTGCAGTTGTTTTGTGTGTTGACAAAGCTAACAGAGCTGGAACTGAGAGCTGCTAAATGGGGACTGTGCCATAGGTGAATGACAGGAGACTGGGAGGAAAACGAAAAGGAAGGAGAACCTGTTAAAGAATACATATGCTGAATTCCTGCTTTCAACTTACTCATGTAATGAAAGATAACCTGTCGTAAATCTGCATGCAATGACAATAATAGATAGCTTTCCTAATATTCTGCCATTAACTGCCTTCGAGCGTCGCATTTCTTCCAAGACTGCCCCCAGAGTTTTGGGTTTGTCTGTCGATTGTGATTCTGTCCCTCAGTAAGCCATTATTGTCAAATGATCTATGTCCCACTTCTCTGAAGAGCTATTAGTATACCCTGACAGCCAGGCACAAAATTGAGAAACCTTGAAAGTAAAATAAAAACTTTATTTCTCCATGTCTTGCCAAGGACATTACAACAAAATTACTTTTTGCAAGGCAGGGCACATAATATTAAACACTTATTGGAAAGGAGAGTGAGAGTGCGGAGAGGATATGAGAAAGGTCAGGGACCATTTGCAAGTGTTCTCAGTGGCTTGGGAAGGGAGGAGTTAATACTTTTTTAGAACCTAGCCCAGAAGTTACAGTACTGTGCAGAAATCTTCGGCCACCTTTTGGCATTTTTGGTATAATGACCACGTATAACAAATATTGGATGATTAAAACCAACAATTTCATTTTCTTTTTCCAAAAATGTAGTTTTCATTTAATAATACTGCATCCTCTGATCTTTAATGCAGTTTAGCACATCTTAGCCTTTTAACGCTTTTCCCCCTTCCAAAAACATGGTTTCTTGCCTGATCAGCTTTTTGGGACTGTAGAAGAGTCAGCCTGGCATTCAGATGAAGCCTTGTGGTACTATTGCTGAACTGTAGAGGGAGGTCACTTAAATACTTGCTACTGTAGCGCATACAAGCTGGAATTTTTCAGTTTGTCTGGTTGTGTTCTAGGAAAGAGAACTTAAATAGTTATACATGGTCATTATAATACTGCACAAAGAATGGTATATCTAATGTAAGGGTGGCCTAAGACATTTGCACATTACTGAACATTATCCAGCTCTCTTCTGACCCTTATCTGCTTTCCTTATTTAAACCCCCCTTGTTCTTACATCTACAGCTAGAAGTTTAGCAGACGTCCTTATCCAGAGCATCTTATAACTGATCCAATCCAATTTATTATGTTGACACTTGCATACTAAACTTTGAGCTATTTACAATAAACTGCACTTATACAATGATGCTAGCCTTTTTATTTCTAATGCATTTGACCCTAGCAGGAGCAACAATATCGGGGGTTGAATGAAACAGTCATTCTAATTGGTTGATTAAGGTACAATTTGTTGGATAAATTATATTCCTATAATAGTACAAGCTCTCTACTTTACAAACAGTTTATCGCCCTGCTGGAAAACAAGGAGAGCTGCATCATAGCATTTGCTATACATTATTTAAAAAAAAAGACACCTCTCCATCACGTTGTGGATAAGTCCGTGATAGCATTAGCTGTGCTCATTTCTCATAAAGCACTACTCTACAGAGGCAGAAAACAAAACCTTATGCAAATAGAGCATTTTGGTGTTTTGTGGCAGAAAGTCAGTTAGTATAGCGGTGTCAGGTGTAGAATAATGGGAATTTGGAACATCTGGATGGCTTTTCCAGCTATTTTAATAGCTTCCCTGCAAATGACAGGTTGTCCTACACCCATAAGCTAATTTGTAAAGGACTGGGACTCAAGTTTACGTGTGGCCAAAAGTACTGAGAGACAAAACTACATGGCCAAAAGTATTGGAACGCATGCTTACGTGGTCAAAGGTATTGAGACACAAACCCACATGCCCAGAACTATTGAGACCAAAGTTCACACGAAGCCGAAAGTACTGACACACAAACTCACATGATTCCAAAATTATTAATTCAAAATCGTGGTCAAAAGTACTGGGACACAAACCCATACTGCAACTGCACTTTTGTAGTTCCTTTATGAATTTAGATTTAGTTTGGATTTTGAAAATGACTTAAGCCTTTTACATAAACAGGTAAATGGAGTCAGGTCTCGTTTGCGAATCCAATTATATATTTTTTTAATGCATCCAGAACACCTAGCCTTCCATCTTGAGCTCATAGATACATCACAGGCACAAGTAAAGACCTCTGTGAACCACACAATCTCTTCTGACAGCTTTTTACTGCATCCACTAATGGCTTCAGGACATGTACCAGGAGGAGGCGAGAAGGCAGTCAGATAATTTGTGTCCACTACTTTTTCCCTGTAGCACAACTTTCTAAGTAATTCCAGTTCTACTGAAAGAACCTGAGAGACTCCTTTTACAGTTCTGTTTAGAAGCTTGTTTATTTTTTGGAACTTTTCACAATCATAAAATGCACTTCGGAGAATTTATACCCACCATTTCCCAGTGTAGTCCTTCAGAGCTTTGGCTACTCTAAAGCTTTAATTTTTTAGCTTTATCTGAAAAGGCTCATAGTAGCCAATATTTATCCAGTATTTTACCCAGTTTTCACTTTCACAAGCATCTTGATTTTATCCTGGTGCTTTTGAAAACAAAGGTTTTTAATACTGATTTGGTAAATACGTCTCCAATTAGCCAGAGTAAGATGTCAGTATATTCTTTTTTTTTATTTATATTTTTTGTAAAACATTCTTTATAACTCTGAACCACTCTCATCTTGTATTGTAAATAGTCTATTTGAAAAATTTGGCCACTACAAAAGTCATTATTAGGACAAACTAATGGGAGCCAATATTGCAGTGTAGTCTGGACAGTCCACATTATTAATTAAAAAAATTCAGATCGTATGTCCTCGGTTATTGTTCTTGGGCCATGCGGGGTCATGACCTGCACGTGCCATGTCACGTAGTATTGGCAAGGTTTTGGCAGTCAGATCTGTCTGGGATTTTTACTTTTTTCAAACGTGGCCACAGTGATCACAAACTGATATCAATGGATCTTTATAAATACAATTTTATGTGGCTCATCCCTGTCCAGATACAATCCTTATACTCGAGACCCATGAAACGATCTAGTGTAACTGTCCTGAGAGAGAACGACATTGTGAAAAAACTGGGAGGAATGTGCACAAAATCTTGTGACTTTTGTTTCCAGCCTATGCTTTTGTCCTTTCAAACGTGTAACATTGTGTATACTGTTGAAGTGGCTTCCTCAGATTTCGGCTTAGCCCACTTTACCTGTTGGTTGAATGTGTTCGTTAAAGAAAACAACGCAGTCTGCAGTCGGTTCAAATTCTTCACTGATCGATCAGAAGTTGCCACACGTCCCAGTGCCCGCAAGTTCTAAAATGCAGATCTCTTCTTTCTGGTTTTATACCTTCCTTAAAGCCAGTCTGTCTCGATTTGTGTGTGTTGGAATTTATGACTCAACCATTCCTCACAAACATCACCCACTGTTTTCTCACCCCGAGTGCTGTTCTGCATCCTTTTCTCACCGAATTACCTTTTCTTAACTGAGCAAGAGATCTACAAGGAATTCGTTGCTCCTCTTCCACAACTGCTTATCAGTTCAAATGTGGTTTATGACTTCTAATGGCTCAGGGTCTCCTTCCTCTACACACAAATCTCACACATATGCATATTTGTTAGTGTTTATGGGCGTAGAGATGAATTCCTAGTAATGGTTCATGACTTGCCTTTTATGCATGAGTTAACTGAAGAACACAGGGTTTACTGAAAAACACATTTAGTTATTCATTATAAACTTGAATTATAAAATAGCTAAAAGCTACAACCTTTAAAAACCCAGCTTATTATTCCAACAATACCTACATTTTTGTATATGGAGATATTCTAAGATACTTAGAGTTTGACATACTCATTCTGAACTGTGGTTCCAACACATTACAGGTCAGGACCCTGGACCGAAATGGACGTTTTTCAGACAATACCGTAGTCATGGTCATTTTAGGCTGCTCTTTCATGGGGCAATAGCACCCTGTGGTCCCTAATGGAACGGCGTCTGAAGTTATAAGTATCATGACTGAGGTTATTTAAAAACAGCAGAGGAATCGTAGTCAAAGTAGTTTAGATTTCATAACCAGGTGGTCAGTTCTTTCATGCAGCAATTCAGGGAGATAAGGTGAGTCAGAAAAGGGAGCGGGGTACATAGAATGATCTAAAAATCTGATCTGGGAATACTCGTGATGACGTGCAGAAGCGATGAAAGTTTGCAAAGGAATGATGAAAGTGCAGCACACAAATAAACTTGATGACAATACCAAACGAGCTATCTCTACTGCATATGCATAGTGATGGTGTGTGAAGTCTGGGGTGACTTGATGAGAGTGAAGCGTGGTGGGAACTTGACACGAAACCTTTTTTAATTGATGAAAAGGTACAATAATTCAGAATATTCTGTAATGTACAGTATCTACATTTACACACATTTAGACATTAATGGCTGTGCGTTGTTATTGAGGGCACAGCAAATTTGCACAAATTGTACAAGCTGTAGACTGACTACACTACTTGCGCCAAAGTTTCATATCTTCAGTGTTGTCCCATAAAAAAAGATATTATAAAATAGTTCCAAAAAGTGAGGGTGGGTTCACTCACTTTTTGTGAGATCCTGTACATAAATACATAAATTGTGTAGAAAATCTGATATACAAAAAGAAATAGTTCTCTTAATCTTTGTGAGCAGTGCATACGAGTATAATTGTTTGAATCATGAAGTAAAATTTAAATCGTCAGACACAAAGGTTGTTGCTGTATCTGAGAACCAGATGCATTTTTGTGCCTGCTTTACCCAATTCGGAGTCACGGGGGAGCCGGGACCGACCTGGCAGCAGGGGCGTGAAACGACATTTAGTGATTTAGTAGAGTCTAGACACCAACCCCAAACAGGTTGTCAATCCAGTGCATACACTCAATCACTGGGGGACACTTGTGATCTTTAAATAAACATTCCTTATGGTTCCTGTCCTGAAAACGGCTGATTTAAATTCACACACTGAATGTGCGAGGTTATGTCGTGTGTAGATGTACTGCCAGGTCACTAAATACTGTTCATGGCCAAATGTATAGAGACACCCTTTCTAATGTTGATATTTTTTTTATGTTTTCTCTTGTATTTCCAGTCCGATGTCTGCCCATGTTTAAGTGAATTTTGGATTTGATAAATTCAACTCAACAAAAAAAATTATTGGGTGTCATTACTGAGTTGTTGTGTTAAACATAACCATAACCACAGTTGCCTGTTACCTGTAACCTACTTATTAACCAAGGAACTTCATAAGGAACCACTGGTTATTTTTTAATCACTGATCACCATTTTAGCATGTGTGTTTAGTTCGGACATGGCTCTGACCTTGGAAAATGGGTGAAATAAAATTAGAAAAATGTATAGTTAAATCAAATTTAACCGAAAGAAGAGCAGAGTTACACATTTAAAGCACTTTTTCTGTTCCGCCAGTCTTGATTATTGAGTATGTTGTCCAGAAAGTGTGCTTTATGTAAAGCTTGGATCTGTTTGGTTTAAACAAATTTGGAGTTTGTTACAGGGAATTGGCCATTTTTGGATCAGTACTTTGTATGCTTCAGGCCTCAGTTCAGACAATGGCTTCCTCCTGTTAGGCAAGCAAACCACCAAACAAGAAACTCAAGACATTATAAGATGCAAAGAAGAAAGAGAAATCATATTTATTAAAATAACATTTTTTACAATGGATCATTTGTTCCAGAGCAATTTTACAAATATCTACACCATAAGCCCTAAGAGAAAACTCCCTGATGGAAGAAACCCTGGGAAGACCAAGGCAATGTTATAATAGTTTGGGATTTTTCATTATAGTTTAGTTTGAATTCGTTTTGACTTTTTTTGCTCAAATTCAGTTAGTTTTAATTAGTTTTTAGGTTGGGTTTGCTAGTTTTTATTAGTTATTATTTTTTAATGCTTAGTTTTAGTTTAGTTTTCGTTAGTTTTTAGTATAAGTTTTAGTTTTTTTTTATACATTCGGTTATTTTTCAGGTGCAGGACCCAAAAAGGTCAGAGTACTTATTGTGTAATAAAAACTTAACAAAAAATACCATTTAGAACATTCATTCAATGACTGTTAAACAACTAACTGTCCACAAAATCTGTAACAGTCCACAAGATAACAGTCTTAAGTGCAAAATGTGTGTAATACTGCAGCGGAAAATATTCAATATCAACTAAGGACATACATGGAAATAATATATATAATATAATAAATATATAGTATAGTATAATATAATAAATATATAGTATTAACTAACCAGCAGCTTGGTCGATGGTGAAAGCACTGCATTATGGCTGTTTGATTCCCGGTGCTACCTAGCCGGAATGTAGCTTCTCTTTTGGGGAGCTACTCGGAGCTTGTCAAGGTACTCGCAATTAGCCCTCTTGTGCGAGCTTCTCAAATGGACTTAGAGATTCGTGTTTTTTTTTCCCTTGAGAAGTATTCCAAATATTTTATCACCTGTTTCCACTACAAGACACCTGCTTTTATCATTTTTGCAGTCATATTCAAAGATATCCCATATAGGGCTCTGCCGCTTTCTCCCAACAGACTGTAAGCAAGCAGAGCCCATCAGGCATTATGTGGTGCCATAAAACGCCGGCAGGTAACGTAAAACTGCTCCAGTGGAAAAAAATCGATTTCACATCAGTTCTTAAGGCTTATAAATAAATTGACAAATACGAAAACGAAGGGTATTCTATCTAGAATTTCAGTATGTTTTAGTTCGTTTTGTAAACACATAATACAGTTTCAGTTTGTTATCGTTTTTTTCTTTTAATTATCGTTTTTTCATTTATTTCAGTTAACAAAAATGCTTTTTCCATTTTAGTTTTCGTTATTTCGTTCGTTTTCGTTAACGATAATAACCCTAATGAGAATTAGAAAATGTCACCTGGACAAATATAATCAATGATACTTTTTAACATCAGAAAGTTGTTAGTTAAGAAAAAAGAACAAATAAACAAATAAATAAACAGTGTGATGCCACCGCAGAGTTCAGTGCTGTGATAGGTGATGCATTGGTTCATTCTTTAGTAAGTCTCAAGACTTTAAAAATATTTTTTTAAATAAATATTACTTTTAGCAAAGTTCAAATAAGTTTGGACATTTTATCTCTGGCAAGATCCATTCTTGTGTTTTATCCTGTTTTGCCTTCCTGATCTTTATTTTGAAATAAATACCACAAGACTATATAAACTGAATAAATTACCAAAATAAATACAACAAGACCTGAGACAAATCACCTTCTGATTAGTTTCAGTTTCAGTTTCAGTTATGAACTTAGTAATCCTGCATATATCAATGAAAGACATATTAGAAGCTTTCCATTCATATCTATTCATTTTGGGTTGTCTTAAATCAAGTAATATGGTACCCATAAGCCTTGTCATATGGCCCTTTTCTCATTCTAGAGATATTGGATATTCTATCATTTGTTCCACCAACTTGACAGTTACTTTATATCTTTCAAATAAGCATTTTTATGAGTGTATAAAATAATGCCATAAGGCTGTGCTGTAATGTTTCAACAAGAAGCTTCTTGTAATCATATAGCAATGAGCTGGTTTGACACATTGATGGTGAGCGTGTTTACACCAACTTTTTTATGTGTCAGCTCCTACGAAAATTGAAAAAAAAATTATGTCCTGCACACTAGAGATTTGATTTATCTCTAGGAAGCTGGCCTCTTATGTGATCAAAAACAAAATTGAAATCATTGTTTGTGCTCCTTACATTTTCAATATTTATTATTATTTATTATGGGGATGCTTGATGTCACTTTTCCAAGCTTTAAGGCATTATAAATTAATAATGAATCATTAAAAAAAGCATAAATGTCTATTTTAATGGCACAGTCACCACAAATACAGCACTATTGCCTTAATTTTAGTTCTATTTGGTATCTGATGGGCATTGTGTGATGTCAGAGGTTATACAATTTAATGTTTTTATTAAAAAATGGAAGCAGACCCAACACAAATTTAGCACAAATGAACAGTAGTATTTCTGTTTCATGAAATTGGAGCCAATTTCAAAATTGATTTCAAAAATCGATTTCAGCAACTCAAAATTAGTTAAGTTCAGCTCGTTCCATGTCTGAAACAAATTTGACCATGGACTAGAGAAATCTGTCTGTCTATCTACCTACCTATTTATTAATACAATATGCATGTACATGTGTATGTATTACTATAAAATACTTATATAAACAATATTTAATAACAATAAATCTTTTTTATAATAATAATAATAATAATAATAATTGTGAAATGCTTTTCATATGCATTGCTTGACTATATAAAAATAAGGTATTAAGCTGAGTTTGAAAAATGGAAAATAAAGGGTCACAGCAATAAGTTATGGGCCATAATACTAACAAATCTGATCTCAGTTTTAGTTTAGGAACATCTAAGAAGCTAGTACCAGACGATCTGAGAGCACAGACAGTGAAGTAGGAAAGGAGATGACATAGATATATAGGATAATAACAAGCTAAACATGTATGAAGTGCATGTAGTGCTTTGTTTGTGATCAGGAATATTTAAAACTGGATATGTAACAACATTTGTTTTAGATTAGTAGTGGTTTAAGGTTACTGTAGGGAGCATAGTGAATATGGAGTATTCAACAATTTATATTCCATAAAAAGAGAGTTATAATTTGTCAGCAAAATTATGGAATCATCGAACAAGTGCTGCTGGCTATAATGTTTAGCGCTGGCAAATAAGCACCTCTACCATTGCTCTAATGTGGATTTTAGAAGAAAAAAAAGGATCAAGATTCCTCCTAAACCATGAGCATTTGGGAAAGGTTTACGGCATCCCGTTTATATTAAGTGTGAAGACTTTATTGTCTTGTTTTTACCAATAAGAATTATTTCAGCTTATAGAAATTTTATTTAAAACCTTTAGAATGACTCTAGTAATAAATATCACGAATACAGGAAATTAGAGGTGAAGTTGAAGAAGCCCTGTAAATCAGGGTGTCAACAGCATAGCAGTGAAAATGCAGAGTGAATGATCTAACCATCCAAGATGTAAATAATGACAAAAAGGGGACCAACTACTTGTGTAACAGGGTCGATGTCAGATTTATGTTTCCTGAACACAACAAACTGATATCTAATTAGTAGTATAGGAGTTGAATCTGCTAAGGGCAGTGTCAACAAAAAGGTGAGGGATTAGTACATGATGGTTCATAGCATTGAATGCAGCAGTTAATTATAAAAGAAGACAGGGAGAAGGAAAGAGAGAAAAAAAAATGGCAAATGCACTCAATCGGTCTACACGATCTGGGTAACCATGGTGACCCATTGCTCAGTAAAGCGTGCTTGGGTGATTCAGACTCACAGCTTGAGAGATGACAGCAAGACACAAAACATAATTGTCACTAAGCAAGGTTCAATAAGTCTCTCCTAAAGATGACTTGATGACAGAAAATTGAGTATTACTTGTTTGATTTAATTCTCATCTTTATTCATAATTCATTGACATAATTTGTTCATGCATTAATCAGGTCCCATATTCAAGACATGAGGATTTTGGTTCTCATGTCTGGGATAATTCCTTGACCTCAAGCATCAGGATCAGCAACCTTGACTATGTTATGTGGAAGACCTTTTTAACCTCTAGCAAACCCATGGGTTGTTCCCTCTTTCTTCTGCTTATGATCAAATGTCAGCCCTTCTAGCCTCTCTGAAGACCAGACAAGATTGCACATAGTGACTATACTGTAAAACAAAAATAGCCTTATAGAGTGGGAAATGCCAGTTCATTTAACCAGACTATTTTTCTCTTCATGTGGCTTTGAATATTGTATGAATGGTGTTTTTGTGGCCATGGGCTCACTACATTTTCGGAGAAGAAAGTATGAGTGTACTGTATATCCAAAACTTTTTTCTCTTTTTTTTTTTTTACTGAACATGCACCCACTGCCTTAACTTTAACTATAGATTGTGTAACTTTTAACTGTTATGTTTAGACATATTATGCTCAAACATAGTGCTTGTAAAATTGAATCCAAATACCTCACATGCAAGTTTGCAGACACTCAAATTAAAATCTACAGAAAGAGCAAGACAGCATATGTTCCACAAAAGAACCTACAAATTGATTGAAAGCTTTTCTGCTGTGTCAACTGGGACCTTGTTGTGCCTGAATATGGTGCGCTGTCATGCTATATTCCTTAGCCTTTACTAGAAGCATAATTTGTGGCCATAATCGTTTCAGGCACCGGTTTACCATGTGAAGCAATCTTTATTTGAATGCCTATTATGAGGTTAGCTCATGCAAAGATGATTACACATCGCAATTAGATGTGTTCACAAACATTAATAATGGTCAGTGCCCGATTATCAACTCGTTAGCACGGCTCAATCTCATTAGGCTTGTAATATCATCTCATGCATGTTTATTGGGTTACTGTGAAACCTGGAAACCCACAGGTGAGAGCTAAAGCCCTAAACACTAGCAACTGAATTTATTGGGGTGAGATAGGGGCAAAATCCAGAACAAGGTTCTCTGCCTCACGCTGTTTGACCTAGCTTTACTTTACGGTAGTACAGAAATGAACAACCCATTTCAATGCTTAGAAGCCCTGACCCACTTTACCATATTTGCTGGGTACATCTGGTAGAGGGAAATGGTTTGATCCCATTTCCTTTTGCTCATAGCTCTCCCTTTAGTGGTCTCTGAAGAGCCTTTGTGGTTGTTAAGACCGTGTAGGAAAATCTCTTGAGATCAGGATCCATCTTTTTTTTTACTTAATGACACTATAGAGTGAAAATGCCCAGCCACATGCATTCCAGAACATGGGAGATTCTGGGAGTCAGGTCAGATTCTGAAACTATGATGACGTTCAACATGCAATCAAATCATTGCAGTCATATTCTCTGTGTAATTAAAAAAAACATAAAATACTGTTGATCATCCTGGTTAAAAGTGCTAAAAAAAGGAATCGTGAATCGTAAGTGCACTTTTAAGATCC
This sequence comes from Parotocinclus spilosoma, assembly GCA_033117975.1. NCBI lineage: Eukaryota > Metazoa > Chordata > Actinopteri > Siluriformes > Loricariidae > Parotocinclus > Parotocinclus spilosoma. The sequence continues at coordinate 26,013 of JAVSBV010132171.1, forward strand.
ACGGGCACCACCAGAGGGTAGAAGACTGTCTAAAAAGGCAGGCCTGTAAACTACATTGCCCAGAAGGGTCTGTATAGTGAAGTGATGTTAACGTGTTTAAAGGTTTTCAAGCTATTATTAACAGGTTGTTCTTAGTCCTAAGCAAGTGCCCACCCGGAAACCCGGGCACAAGGGCAGGAACACCCCTAGACAGAGCGCCAGTCCATCGTATGGCACACACACACACAAAAAACTACATTTAGAGACACTAATTAACATAACAAGCATGTATTTGGACTGTGGGGGGAAACTGGAGTTCCCAAAGGAAACCCACGCACACATAGGACATACAGATTCTACACAGAAAGGACCCAGGCCGATCCACCCTGGGATTGAACCCGTATTGATTATACGAGTACCAGGACTTTAAGTACAGAATTAACAAATGTTACCACATTAATAAAATTAGGGCACTGAGCACATTCTAGTCGTTTTCCAAAAATATGTAGTTTTATAAATACAACAAAAACATCAACAAAAATAATTTGAGATAAGTTAAGGTTGACCTTCCCAGGCATAGTTACAATAACATCAAATATACAGTTACAATTAAGAGAAAATGTATGTTGGTCTTCCCATTGTTTCCATAAGATCCAGATGACTTCCTAGTAATGCTTTGTGGTATGTTCCCTAAAAAAGTGGGAATATTTTAGGGTATAAGGACTGAGTAAGATGTGTATTTCAATGTACATTTTTATGGATTTCTTATAAAGTATTTCCAATAGTTATTCAATATATTTAAAACATAGGTGGAAAAAAATCTGAATGATTTTAATCATTTTATTTAATTGTTAAATGTGATATAAGAGTCCAGGAATAGCAAACAATTGTTATTTTTCACTGTTATAGGTAGTCATACATGTTTTAAATTATAAAGTTTAAAAGTTTAAATATTTTAGTTCATTATATTTTAATATAAAAAATTACACAGTAAGCAGAAAATAACGTGAAACAGATAGAATGGCTAAGACTTTTGTACTGTACTGTATATATACTGCACATGTGTAGTAGGGAAAGTCTGATGTTTGACCTGGTGAAAGGGAAGAACAAAGGATTCAGGTTTAATTTGATTTTAGGAAACACTCTGGCTTTCAATTGTACTGATCAATGGTGACGTGGTAGATTCTAGTATTTACACTGTTTACAAAAATTAGGGGATATTTCACTATGGGATGGTTCATTTTGGGGTATCCCCTACTTTTTGTGAGCAGTATGGGGTTTTTTTTGTTCTCTGACAATAAAATGCAATACATTCATAATCCCTCACTATTACATACAAAATATGATCGAATATATATAAAATAATTTAATATATAAAATAATTATACGAAAAATGTCCTTGTGGGGCAACATGTTTCACCTCTAGCAGTTCCAGAGGCCAGTATTATTCTGGGTTGAGCTTCCTCATGACAGGAATGGAGGATAGCTCAATGCGTTGTGTGGCACTGAGAGCTTCCCTGCACACAAGGCAGTAAGTCCAAATGTGTTGAGTTTATCTTCTGGCAATAAAGATTTAGCTATAAACTATCAAATTTAAATAGTAAATATACTGTAGGTTTATTCCAGATTCTGTACAGTCCCTGTAACACTCTCTTTCCTTGGTATGCAGGCTATTTTGTCTGTATAATATACCAATTCTGGCTAGTGCAGACTGCAATCAGTAAGTGCCATTCTATATTATGTTATCAGAATATACAAATACAATATCTGTCTCCTATTTTTCTAGGCTGAGCACAGTACTAACAGTACATCAAATAAACACTTGATACACAGCTATAGTCTAGTTATTCATTCACATCAAAATATTAAGCTCAAATAAAAATGAAATTTTCGTTATGAAAATGTCATTAGGGTCAATCTCAGTCAATAGTAGTAATATGCATGATTCCAGCAGTTACATCCAAAAGGCTGACTTGTAAAGGGCAGTTATAAAACCACATTTCATCTCCCAAATCAGCAATCCTTTCAGATAGATTATGAGACTAATGACTAATGAAACAATTTTAACAGCACTCAACATTCATAGGTCAGGTATGCTTTAGTTCAGTGTATTACATTCGTGGACTGTTGTGCTGTACCAGTGAAACTACAGTGGTTGGGCATAAAATAATGGGCACTGAATAGTATTACAATAGATTTTAACATGTAATGTAATTTAACCATCATGCCAGAAAAATACATTCTGTCTTAATTCAAAATGATAAAAAAAAATGTATTTGCTGTGAGTGGGAGTCTTCTTGTGTTTTTGCTTGAACAGTCCTCTTCAGGTCATGCCACTGCATTTCAATTAGATTCAACCCATGTCTTGACCATTCCAAAACATCTTCATTAGAATTATACCATTATCTTGTCCAACTTCATATCGTTTAATCCAACTTCTGTTAAACTTCAGATGGTGTACTGCTACCAGGCCGTTCTTAACTGATGTTATAATAAGCTATAGAAGTGAAATAAACCATGTTGTTCTCTTCACTATGCTTTACAGCTGGGAGAAAGTTTTGCTTTCAGTGTTGCATGTTGTGCTCTTTGTGTGGTTCTAGTTTAAATACCTAGCTTTTTTTTCCAATTGTAAACAGTTCCTCTTATTGTGGACTGATAATTACCCTTGTCTTTAAAGTGCAGTTTCAGTCCACAATTTAATGTCCTCTGGAAATTTAAAATTGGAAAAAACTGGAAAGGTTACCTCTACAGCCCCTTTCCCCAGTCTCATACAATTCATTAAAGCATTTGACTTATTATGGTTCACTTATCTGGTCACTAACTTATTAATTAGTTTAATGTAGTTCAGTTAGTCTGTTATGGTAACATGTTTGAAGATCATATTACATTGTGGGAGTAATGAATGCAATTCCACAAAAACCATAAAGCTGCAAAGCTAGTAAAAGTGTGCTCAGTGGGTTATTTATCTGCTTAAGTGGTCAGATGGGTATGTTTTCAGTTTTAACATGGAGAAGTCCTGAGTTGATCCCAGCAACTGTTTCTTTTCATCGTCCATATATGCATTTGTCCTCTATCCATCTGCCTGCTATTTATTTATTTCTTTTGTTTATTTTTCTATTTAAGCCAGATATTTATTTATACTGTTGTTATTTTGTATTCCTTATGCTCTAATACTTTTGCTTGTATGTCACTGCAGACTGTCTCTCAATGGCATTATTAACCACTGCTGAGCATAATTACCATAGGATTAATATATAATAAATATATGTAACAAAATTTAAATTATATCATAAAGCTGTTGGATATTGCTAGCTAGCTGAGGCCAGTGCTAGTGTCAATGACATTTGAATGAGCCTTACAATATGCAAAAAAAATATATAAAAATATAAATATAAAAAATTTGAACATTTTAGAAGTACATGCTAGAGCAGGGGTGGCCAACCTATCAAGTACAAGGAACAAGAACAAAATGTATTACTACAGTGAGCCACAAGCTATGCATTTACACAAATATGTACACATACAAGTACCAGTATTGCAGCAATTACAAATTATTTATGACAAATCTGAATTTTCTAACTTTTAGTTTAAACTGTTTTCCAACCTGTCATGTAGACAAGTTCAGTGAGACTTTTGGCATTTGCTGTTTCCCACAATCAGTTTCAAATCAGGCATATATTCAGTAATTGTTACTCTAAGCAATTCTTTCACATGTGCGTCAGTAAGAAGAAAGTGGTGCTTTAATTCAGGGCGGGAAAATGATTCCCATACATAGGTTGTGCCAGACCATTTAAAAAAATCCAGAGTTTCCTCACTCAGAACAGGCTTGAGTCAAGTAATCCAAATCAGCAGCAAATGAGTTAACAGGAAATGTAATTTGTGGCCTTTTCAGTCGAAGATAATGGAATATGTCCTCAAAGCTTTGATGTAGACTTTTAAGAAGTGTTAAATTATTTTTCAGAACCATAGCTGCTTGGGCACTTGCATTTGACACAAAAAAAACTTGTATTTCTTCTTTTTTAAGATAAGTCTTAAATATATTAAGTTTGTTAACAAATGTGAATACTGTTTGCACTAGATAAGGAAACATATTCAATTTCCCTTGGAGATGAAGATTGAGCCTGTCCATGTGGAAAATAATGTCCAGTAGAAAAGCCAGATTTAAAATTCTGAGAGCTCGGGATAGTTCTTGTGTTTTTCTTCCAGGAACTCTTTACTCAACAGACCAAGGAAAATTAACAGTTATCTTGTTTTTCTTCCAATACCTAATAATTGCACCAGCAGTTGTTGTATTGTCCTGTAGCTCATCCCAGCCTTGTGCAGTTCTACAATTTTGTCCCTGGTGTGCTTAGACAGCTCTTTATTCTTGGGCATAGTGTAGAGGTGTGATTGATTGGGCAGGTGTCTTTTAAACAGGTAATAAGTAAATAACCAAAAATCATGTACAAACAATGTAATTTTCTGAATTTTTTAAAATTTAGACTCTGTCTCACAGTTTAGGTGTACCTATGATAAAAATTACAGACCTCTCCATTATTTGTAGATGGGAAAACCAGCACCCATACAGACAAACAGCCACTTGTGGCTCGCGGAATGCAGGTTGGCCACCCCTAGAGGAACATTCTATAATAGCAGGTGTTTGAAATATTTGTTTGTGTATCTGACCTTTTCATTTTCTCCTTCTCTGAAGAGAATGATAAGCACCTGAAGTCTGGTCTTTTGCCTTTTGCCCTGATCACAACGCACAATACTACTTGTCAAGCCATCAAATAGAAATCTTTACTTTCAATTTTTACTTTCATGATATCAAAGCGCTATGTGCTTTTGTGTAGTGTCAGTGGCAACAAAGGAGTTGTCACCTAGTAGGGTTTTTTGCGATCTAAAAATAAGAATTCTAGTGTATTGTGCAGTATGAATGTGACTGCTTAAAGTGACACTGTTTTCACTGGCCAAGTCAACAACCTGACCAAATCTTGTCTGAGCCATCATTTTATTTGCTGACAGAGGAATGAAGACTTGACATCTCGAAAACAGGAACTCCAAATATATGTATCGGTGCTGCTATGTATTTAAGACAGTTTCACACCATATAATATACATGTATATTTTAATACAAATATTTCTCATTACTATTTGCCATTAATATATTTTAACCCACCAGGAATGCAGCCTAAATCAATCCTTGTTTTGAATCCTTTTGTTTGCAAAGTGTCAAATAATATACTGTACAGATTGACTTGTATGAGGTCAGAAACTTAACTCAGCAACAACTGAATACAACAACTTCCAAGAAAGCCTGAATAGTTTGCAGCAAAATGTCTCAAATGCTGAAAAATACAGTGACAACTATTTTTGTTATGGTTGTATATGGAGCAGGGCTGTAACATGCCCTCAAGTCATTTTGTAGGAAAAAGTCTATGCAGTGATGCTGACAAGTCAGTAAGCAAGATATGTTGAAAAATCATACTCTGTCTTCCATTCAGAGTGTGTATGTGTAAGTTATGTGTTAGAGTGATTCGAGTGACATAGGAGCTGGGACCCTGGTACTTTTGTTGAAGTCCCTCAAATACCAAATTGCAGTATTCTCCAACTGCAGAAGAAAACAAACGGACCCTTTTAGGCTGACATTGGTTGTTATATTTTTAATGATCCAATCCTGTATGACTAACCAAAAAAAACTCAAAGGCCATATACATATGTGTAAATATTAATATTTTGGTATTATTTAATAACTGCAAAATCCTCACATTAGGATATAATTCTTAATACCATTTAGAATGTGTACACATGCAAATACAGTGATGGAGCTAGATTTACTTAAACAGCCATTCAACAAAAAATTACAAAGCGTATTTCCAAAAAGTTGGGACACTAAACAAATTGTGAATAAAAACTGAATGCAATGATGTGGAGATGGCAAATGTCAATATTTT
>JAVSBV010132172.1:0-17369 GCA_033117975.1 Parotocinclus spilosoma
AGAGAGAAAGTGTGTGTGTGTGTGTGTGTGTTTGTTTGTTTTTGTGTATGTGTGTAAAGGACAAGAAGAGAATTTTGCAAACAGATATATCCCAAAAGAGAGATTTGGGCTGAATAAACTAAGCAGACGAATGCAGTAACTGAACTCAGACGGGACGCTTAACAAAATATGCTCTAAACATACACTTATTATAACGATCTCACTGGCTGCAGGAGCTTTTCGGGACTACACTCATGTTTTTTTATTCATTTTTCTTCATTACTGACCCTCTCCGTTGCAGTATTGCCAGGATCCCAAATGCGAAGCCGACTGTATTGGGAATATTCGGGAGTTTTTGAAAGGATGCGTCTCTTTGAAGGTTGAGGTAAGCTGTCATTCACTTTCTTCTATAGCCTACATAATATAATTTCTGATTAAATGAGTCCTCATGTTGTGTTGATTTTCTATGTCTTTTGAACATGGAATATACAGTACCCTGTTAGTTTATACAGGCCCCTCATTTATTGGCAGCCCTGGTAAAGATGAGAGAAAAGAGTTTAACTGGAACTTCACCTTTTTCTGAAATCTCATTAAGATTTGAAAGATGACTTATTTTTATGAGGGATTCCAATAATTGTGGATGGGACTGTAGATAAACTGCATAGTATATAGTAATAAGTGGACTGGAATCAACATGATGCATGATAAATTATACAAACCCAAATGCTGACCCACTAAGGTGCATTTTTTACCTTTATAATATATGTAGAACGTAAAGGAAATTGGTAATGATGGAGAAATCTCATGCTGGTAACTGGTCTTTTATTAAGACTGATTGGTAACATATATTAAGTGCTACCCTACTTGTGGTAATCATTTTTGTGGAAGCACAAATCTGGAGAAGGCTCCAAAAATGTTTCGCTCCGCTGAAAACTTCCAAAATCACAGTGACCTCCGTAAATCTTAAATTGAATTTTAAATAATAATCTAGGCTGGGTGACCAGACAGGAGACTCTCCTTAGTACAAGACACAAAAGCATCCCAAGACTGTAAGAAACATGATAATGTGATCTGATCTGATCTTTTTTTCTAATCTGAAATTCTAAGCATTAGGTGTGGAAGAAACCAGCATGTCATGTTTTCAAAACTGGTATTTTGGTCAATCACGTTTACCAGCTTCTCCTGCAACACTGAACAGCATAAGCCAACTTGGACCAGTATGGAACATATAACTCCTATGGTGTTGCTTTATTGACCAGCATACCAGCGTCCAAAACACAACATATTTTGGGAACATAATATGGTTTCAAAGCACATGTTGAGAACAACAAATATAAATAATTATACATACATTTTCAGATTTTGTCCCTGCCTTTTCCTGGTCGGGGTTGCAGGCGCTCCCCAAATAACGCAAGACTCAGGTATAAGCATGCCCTGGTTGTTATGCCAGTAAATTGCTGAGCTGGAAGAGGCTGTAGACTGGAGGACTTGAACCTCAGGAATTGTACCTAGGTCCCTGAGGTGAGGTCTGGCTAATTAGACTGCTGAGCCTCCTGATTGCCACAAACAATAATGTTTCAGCAAATTAATTTAATTTCCTTTGTCAGCTCTAGCCCCATGCATTATAAATCAACAAATTAAGAGTGGCCAGTGTGTTCCTGGGCTGCTGAGACATTAAATTAGCATATTAATATATTTACTCATGCAGATCTCTCTCTCTCTCTCTCTCTCTCTCTCTCTCTCTATCTCTCTCTATCTCTCTATTAATCTATCCATCTGTGTATTTATAGTTCATGGCAGTGTTTCGTATATTAATCAGCTGTATGCGTGAATTAATTTATTAATAATGTATAATATTAATAGGTCATGTAATGTAGTAGCAACATATTAACTGGCTGCAAGGGGCTTATGGCTCACGGGCTGCACTGGTCATAAATAAAAACAGAATACGATGAAATCCTTTTCAACCTATATTTAATTGAATACACTACAAAGACAAGATATTTAATGTTTAAACGGATGTTCACCTACTTTAAAATATTAACTTATTTTGATGCTTGCAACACTTCAAAAAAGTTGGGACGGGGGCATGTTTACCAATCTGCTACATCACCTTTCCTTTTAACAAAGTGTATTTAGGAACTGAGGACACTAATTGTTGAAGCTTTGTAAGTGGAATTCTTTCCCATTCATGCTTGATGTACAAATTCAGTTGCTTAGCAGTTCTGTTGCCGTATTTTGCGCACCGCACATTTTCAGTTTCTAGTACCCACACTGTTTTACTATGAAGCCACACTGTTGTAGCACGAGCAGAACGTGGCTTGACATTGTCTTGCTGAGGAAAAAAAGGGACATCCTTAAGAAAGACGTTGCTTGGATGGCAGCAAATGTTGTTCCAAAACCTGTATGTACCTTTCAGCATTAATGTTGCCTTCACAGATGTGCAGGTTCCTCATGCCATGGGCACTAACACACCCCCATACCATCAGAGATGCTGGCTTTTGAACTTTGTGCTGATTACAATCTGGACAGTCCTTTTCCTGTTTGGCCCAGAGGACACAACGTCCATGATTTCTAAAAACAATTTGAAATGTGGACTCGTCAGACCACAGGACACTTTTCCACTGTGCATCAGTCCATGTCAGATGAGTTTGGGCGCAGAGAAGCCGGCAGAGTTTCTGGATGTTGTTGATATATGGCTTTCACTTTGAATGGTAGAGTTTTACTTACAGGTGTTTACTGACAGTGGTTTTCTGAAGTGTTCCTGAGCCCATGTGGTAATATCCTTTACAGAATGATATCAGTTTTTAATGCAGTGGCGCCTGAGGGATTGATGGGCATTCAATGTTGCTTTTCGGCCTTGGATCTGTTGGATTTCTCCAGATTCTCTGAATAGTTTGATAATATTATGGACTGTATATAATGAAATCCCTAATTTCCTTGCAATTGCACAATTGGAAATTGTTCTTAAACTGTTGTTCTTAAAGTGTTGAACCTCACCCCATCCTCACTTGTGAACAACTGAGCCGTTCAGGGATGGTCCCTTTATACACAGTCATGACACTCACCTGTGGAATTTTCCAAACAGTTGTTTTTTGAGCATTCCTTAACTTTCTCAGTATGTTATTGCCCCTTTTTTGGAACATGTTGCAGGCATCAAATGAGTGAATATTTGCAAAAAAAATTCACCCATTTCAATATTAAATATCTTGTCTTTGTAGCGTCTTAAATTGAATATAGGTTGAAAAGGATTTGCAAATCCTCATATTCTGTTTTCATTTGTGTATTACACAACGTCCCAACTTCATTGGAATTGGGGTTGTAAGGTTGTAAGTAATACAGCATACATGTATTAGGCATAGCCTTTCTGTTTTCTCCCATGTTGTTATGGTAAATGTTTTATAAAGGTAACCCTGTTCCTTAGTTTGTTGCTGTGCATTGCCACTGTATGAATGTATTATTGCAGTTTGCAATTATTACATGTTAATAATTCTTATGTAATTGTTGACATTAGAGCTGCAGTGAACCTTCGGCTGTTCTTTAATATGCAATTCACTGTAGAGCGCTAATATATTGTTCTCTACACAGACAATGATAAAACCTGTAGTACATTCTTTCTGGATGCGTTATTTGGTGGGTTTGATTAAAAATCAAATACTTCTCTTGTATTTAAGGACTGCTCTTACCTCCCCAAAATGGCTGGTTCAAATAAAATGGTGCCACATGCCTAGGCAACTGTCATATGGAAATCAAAGCTAGTACTATTAAACATATTTTAAGAAAGTTTGTTATGATTCTGTACTTGCTATGACAGTTTTATAGATATTTTGCAAGGTGGACTTTCTCTTTGCACTGGTAAATAGTTTGTATATGTGATACTGTTATGAAAAGACTCTTGAGCTTTTTTTATTTGAAGTGACAAAATGTATGTGTATGATAGCTTTAAAGTGCATAGTAAGAGCAGTGAGAGAAAGGGCGTATGGGGGAAAAGTCAATAATGTGCTACTCAAACCCAAAAGTGCACATGGAGGATTCAAACCATGTGACTGGACAAAGAAGCCACTTGTACAACTTTCGCTTCTGCTTTTGGGGAAGTGCTGGAAACGGGAAGCAAACTGGTACCAGGCTAAAGCTGTGTAGCTCATATGATTTTCGTTGTTATCTCTTTAGACCTCTTTTTAAAGAAGGCTTTTCGTACTATGCAAATTACTGCAAATTAACCTCAGACAGCACAGAAGTTGTTTTTGCTTAAACCGAATTGTTAAATGTACATTTTATAGGGTTTTTTGGGGTATGTGTGTTTGCGCGTTTTGGCAGCATTGTGAAGCATTGCTTCAATATTTTTGTTTCTGTTTTTGTGTTACTGTGTTACTGTGCTTGTTTTTTTGCTCTTTTCTTTAGTTGTGTTTCTGATTGGTTATAAATATTTGACAAAGGTATTAAGCAAAATGACAGTTCACACAGTTCACACTACAGACATTTCAAACACGAATTTCAAATGGCTCAAGACTTCAGAACGTTTATAGATGATCAGAACAGAGTTTTTGTACAAACTGAAAGCATGACTGAAAATACAGTTGCATTTAGAGCATTTAGCAGATGTGCTTTTCCAGAGCAGCTTACAACAATATTACATGGTACAATCCAACTGAGGGTTAAGTGTGTTGCTCAAGGGCTCAACGGAAGAGCCAGGACTTAAAACCTCAATCGTCTGGTCATTAGTCCAGTATCATTAGGCACTACAGCAGCACTGTCCTCGAAATACAAACTTGTTTTTGAATGTGATTTTTGCATTTCCACAACATGATTAAGTATTGATCATTTATTCACTCTGTTCTGCTATTATAGAGATTCACTAGATTAGTGATAAAAAAGGAACAGTGTTTCCAGGAAATGGGGTTAGGTTTTGCGACTGTTAGCACTGCCCCTCACAAATACTCTTAAACTTACACTGCATACTACAAAAAGTCAAAATAGTACGTTCTGATAGCACCAATGGAGATGTATTAATTTGACATATTCTTTAGTTACAGTGTTTAATACTTGATACTAATACTTTGATATTGATACTAAGTGACACCATAACTAATGTACTGTTAATGTAAATGGAAACATTTTATTACTGTATGTGCATCCATCTATGTGAACAATCAACGTATATCTAGTACAAATGCTTATACAAAGAGAATAGTCATGTTTAAAGTTTTTGCTAAATGGACAGATCTTGTACTTTTATATAAAACCCTAGCAACATTGTTTTTCAATGTTTGCAGCACACCCTCCAGATATTAATAGAACACTATGTAAGTGTACACTAGGAGGTGACCAGGTCACCGCAAGTTCTTCATTACAGTTTTTGACACTTTTGGCATTCATTTACACGTTTAATCTTCAAAAGAACAGTTCCAGAATTATATTTTTTATTATTATGATGGAATGTTTTTTATTTTAGAATTGTTATTGTTGTATTTGTTGAATATAAAGGATACAGCCAGTGTAATATGGCAGATCTGAGTTGACCTTATGTGACCATTCAGATCTCCTAAAGGAATACATTTATTGCTACCACGAGAGACCTCAAAGTCATGATGTGCTAATAACTTCAGCCAAGTGTAAGTTGTATAAGAATTTTTAATACATGTATAGTTGAACAATTAAGAGTTTAAAAGTAAATGGCTTTAATGATCTAGTGGTTGACAGGATCAACATATGCTGAAAAGTAAAAAATGGGAATTGCAACAAGATATACAGTGGGCAAAGTAAGTATTTGTCTGCACTTTTTATCGTAGCTACACTTCAACTGTGCAGACATAATCTAAAAAAATATAGAAAATCATTTTTAAATGATTTATTTGAATTTTATTGCATGAAATAAGTATTTGATAAAATAGAAAACAGAACTTAATAATTTGTCAAACCTTTGTTTGTAATTACAGAGATGAGACGTTTGCTGTAGTTCTTGACCAAGTTTGAACACACACTACAGCAGGGATTTTGGCCCACTCCCCCATACAGATTTTCTCTAGATTTTTCAGGTTTCGGGACTGTTACTGGACAACACTGAGTTTCAGCTCCCTCCAAAGATTTTTTGTTGGGCTCAGGTCTGGAGATTGGCTAGGCCATTCCAGGACCTTGAAATGTTTCATACGGAGCCACTCCTTAGTTGCCCTGGCTGTGTGTTTCAGGTTGTTGTCATACTGGAAGATCCAGCCACGACCCATCTTCAATGCTCTTACTGAGGGAATGAGGTTGTTCTTAATCTTGAGGTTGTTAATCTTGCGATACCAAACAATTCAACACCACGACGCCATCCACCCCCCTTAATACAGTGCAGTCATCCTGTCCTTTTGCAGAAAAGCACCCCAAAGTTTGAACAGGTGTAATTAATACAGGTACTGAGTGCAGAATCGGAGGCTTCTTAAAGAAAAACTAACATGTCTGAGAGAGCTAGAATTCTTGCTGGTTGGTAGGTGATCAAATACTTATTTCATGCAATAAATTCTGTCTGTCACATTTGAAGTGTACCTAAGGTAAACAATTACAGACCACATTCTTTGTAGGTGGGAAAACTTGGAAAAGTATCAAATACTTATTTCCCCCACTGTGCATTGCAAAACCAAATTCATTATGAATCTACCAAACGCCTGTAAACACTGCAGTAATGTAGATAACATCTAGGAAATGTGGGAAGGGAGGGAAAGCCAAAACGTTTTTTAATAGGAGGGGGAAATGCACTCATTTTGGCAATGTAAAAGCTTAATTTTACGCTTAAGAATATTTATAATCCAAAATATGGGGGTTGTCATTAGTTCATAGGAAAGGATAGGAAAAAATAAAATGCTAACAAAATCTGACAGAAATATACTTAAAATTATAGATTCCCCAGTGCATGGTTACTAGATTATTTGAAAGATGCACGAGTTGTGTTCCTCACACTCGTGATAACAATGTTATGATGTTTTATTTAAAATGTGAAACGTAAACCGGTGGAGGAAAGAAGATATCACCTTGCGTGTAGTGAAGTGTAGTGTGGAGAATAAATGTCCAAACCTAGTCACAGCTCTTTATTGTCCTATGAAGAAATTGCAAAGACATTTTTACTTGCATGTGTTTTACTTTAGACTCTCATACAAGCACATTCCGCATTTTACGGTGCAGTAAACAACAATGAGCATGCATTATCAAAGTGATCTACAGTATCTTACAAAAGTGACCACACCCTTCAGATTTTTGTAAGTATTTTATTACATCTTTTCATGGGACAACACTAAAGATATGACACTTTGATGTAGTCAGTCTACACCTCAAAATAACTCAACACACAGCCATTAATGTAACTGCTGACAACAAAATTCAGTACACCCCTAAATGAAACGTCAAATTTGTGCCCACTTAGCCATTTTCCCTCCCTGGTATCATGTGACTCGTTAGTGTTACAAGGTCTCAGGTCTGAATGAGGAGCAGATGTGTTAAATTTGGTGTTCTTGCTCTCCCACTCTCTCATACTGGTCACTGGAAGTTCAAAATGGCACCTCATGCCAAATAATTCTTTGGGGATCTAAAAAAAAGAATTGTGGCTCTACATAAAGATGGCTTAGGCTATAAAAGTGCCAACTTCCTAAAAGTGAGCTGCAGCGAGGTGGCCAAGACAAAATCTTGGTTTAATATCACAGGTTCTACTTAGAACAGGCCTCACAATGGTCAACCAAAAACATGAGTACACATGCTCAGCATCATATTCAGAGATTGGCTTGAAAATAGACATAGGCGGGGTGCCAGCATTGCTGCAGAGGTTAAAGGGTGGGGGGGTCAGCCTGTCGGTGCTCATCAAACCATGAGGCACATACTGTATCAAATTGGTCTGCATGGCTGTCATCACAGAAGGAAGTGTCTTCTAAAAATGATTCACAAGAAAGCAAACTGAATGACTGGAATCATGTCCTGTATTCTGATGAGACCAAGATAAACCAATAACCAATGCGTCTTGTCTACAGTCAAGCATGGTGGTGGGAATGTCATGACTTGGGGCTGCATGAGTTCTGGAGGTCCAAGACGATCACTGCCTTGCTAAAGAAACTTTGGGTAAAACTGCAGGACTGGGCAAGCATATATCAATACCTAAACCCTATTGAGCATCTGTGCGGCTTTCTCAAACAGAAGGTTGGAGGAGCGCAAGGTCTCTAACATTCACCAGCTCGGTGATGTTGGATTCCAGGAAGCCCACGATCCAAATGGCAACCTGTGACGCTCTGGTGAACTCTATGCTCAAGAGAGTAAATGTAGTCCTGGAAAATAATGGTGGCCACACAGTAGTGGGCAAAACATATATACACTGTTATACAAGCTGTAGACTGAGCACTTTACATTGTATAATAATATATTTTGTCATACCTTCTGTGTTGTCTCATACAAAAATATAACAAAATGTAAAACTATTTACAAAAATATGAGGTCTGTAATTGCTTTTGTGAGATACTGGAATTAAGCTGAAAATGTTGAAAATGGAAATAAGTGAAACAGCTTCCAAATGAACAGCTGCAGGCAACAAAAAGAAATCTTGAAAAGAGCGACGCACAAACTGGAAACCTGTTTCTAATGTCCAGGTGTGATGATTTGCTGCTTCAGATAGTGCAGGTAACTTTCAGATGAAGCAGCAAACCAGGTACCTTGTACAGATATCTAATCAGGTGGGTCCAGAGCTGGACAGCAAGTGTGAAGAATCTTCAGCAAACATCATATGGGGCCACAGCAGTACATATACAGCTCAATACAGAGTGGTGGTTGCACAGTAATTTTTACAGTTGACTATTTGTTTTTTTCCATTACTAAGGCAAACACAGGGTATATTATTTGTTGAACTATCATCACTGTTCTATTAATATTTCCAGGGATCTTTTAACTTAATGCTCACATGCCAGATCACAGCACACTCTGTGTTCCCTTACATGTTTTACAAATTAAGCACTGTAATAAAGATTACTGTTGAATTGGACTCATCTTTTCTGAAGTATTTCCAGACTAAAAAAGCGTTTAATAGGCACAGTGTTTTAAGAATACTGCTTTCTTTAATGTCTTACTGCATTCTTCGTACTGTTTTTTTTTTCTCATTTCGACTATTTGACTACAGAATCTCATGTCGACTAGTGGACGTCACAGATGACTAATCTATGCAACCTCTAACATGAAGTGGCTTTAACTGACACTGAATGTTTACAAATGTTTGTAAAAAATATTTGTACAAAAACTTGTTTGTTTATTCACTTCATTAATTGCGAGTTTGTACATTCTAAGGTGCTTGATATATTTGAGAAGAAAACTGCCCCTGAACCGACTTCTGAGACAAGACAGAGCATATTTTTCCAACCGCATCTCTTAATAACCATTTTGAATTTAAATTTAAGTTTCATATCTACACTGTTTAGTTTGCTTAAATCATCAGTAGTCTTATCTCTTCTGTCCCTAGTTTCAGCCCTTGGCTCTCATGCCTTAATTGCTGTTTAATCTACTTTTTCTGTTTTTAGGGGTTTGAGCCAGAGAGTGTATACACTGGGGAGAATTTTGCCAAGGTTCTCTCCACCCTGTCGGCAATAAACTTTGCCACACAAGGTATATCTCCCTATTATCTCTATAAGTACATCTTCTTGGTGTTCTGCTTGTAAGTCTGTATGTGTGTCTTCCTGTTGGTCCAGCTGAATTTGTAAGTTAGTGAGGGTGCTTTGACATTGATATTGCCTGATGACTTGGCCATCTGTAAAAGTCTAGTGCATAATGCATATGTAGATTATATAGAAAACCACTGGTATCTTGTAAACCACAAAGAGAAGCCCATTTTCAATGCCAGTTTGCAGCATCTGTAAGCATTTTGATTTTGATGCATTGAGGGCAATGGTTACATATTTATAACTGAATATTCCTATATGGTTTGTGGCATGCATTCATGTGTTTGCAATTTTAGGTATAACTTAACTTTGCAATTTACTGATTTGATTGACAGAATTAACTACTGAGCTGGGGCAATAATAGATTTTCCGCACCCTCATTAAGTTCTTAAAATAAGTGCAGTGGACTCAGTGGAAATGACTTTAATCAGTGTAATACATATAATTTGTTGGATTGCCCTTGAAGCCAATGACAAAGTTAGCTCGATCCATATTTTTGAATCATCGCTATGTGGTAGGTTGTTCAGTGTTTGGGGAGTGATTGACTACCAGTGGGTGTGTAGCATGTAAAGTAAATCAGCTGGTTGTGCAATGGAGGTAGTTTTGAAAGATGTCAGACCATTTACTAAGCAAGACTTATGGGGTGCTTCCAGTCAGTAGTGGTGAGTAGTACCACCACTTTAATGTTGTTCATTCTTGTATATGAATAACAGTAATCCTATGTGTGATGTCCTGCTGGCAAACCTTTGATTCTGGCATTCATGTGGATGTTCCTTTGACTTACACCACTTACACCACCCACCTAAACACTGATATAGACCAAGTACACCCCTTCCTGACTGATAGGAGCCTCTTTTAAGAGGATAATGCTCCTTTCCATTATTCAAAAAATGTTCAGTCATATATGTTGAATCAAACTGAACATCTATGGGAAGTGCAGGACAAGTCTGGACCAACTTACAGGTCTTAAAGGATCTGTTGCTAATGCATAATTACCAGATACCACAGACCCAGAGGTGGAAGAAGTAAATTTTGTATGAGTACGAGTTCAATATTTTACTCAAGTAAAATTATAAAAGTTGTTACTAATTGTAAAATAATAATAAGTATTTTTAAAAAGTATTTCTATAAAAAGGCTTTCTAACCATGTTTTTGTAGCAGGATGTCTTTTTTGAGGGCAAGAGATAACGATCTATGATGCTGACTGTTCATAATGGTTTTTACTAAGCTATGTAAATCCTCTGCAAAAATCATACAAATTACATTATGATCTTTAGCTAACCACAGCAAAAGCACCAGTGTATACAGACTTTTCCGTCAACTATAAACCTAGGATTTCATTTGCGCTTTTTTTGACTTCTAAGAATTTCTTTGACTTCATAAATAAATGAAGCTATGATGATTGTACGATGATACAAAGCTAAAAATATATATATTATTTATAAAATATTTTAAAAAGCTGAATTAACAAGCCTGTTTTTACAATGTATTATTTAAAAAGTAAAGATATTTCCTTTTCTTTTTAAAAGTAAAAAGTATTAAGTTATAGAAATAATTGAGTAAACTAGAGATACCTAAAAAAAAAATATGTGTACTTTGTTGCGTACCACCTCTGCACAGGACACTTTCAGAGGTATCCCTACACAATATTAGGCAGGTGATTTTACTGTTATAGCTGATTGCTCTATGAGCAAAAAGATTCCATTTGGACCTCTGTTTGGAGTATTCCCATATAGAAGTGTTTAATAGAACCTAGCAAATATGTATTAGTCTTTTCCAGAGACTGGGTGGATTTTTTTCTACTTTAATGCTTCAGCATGTGAGAGCTTATCTGTCATCTCTGAAGTCCTCCACAGCATTCCAACTGCATTTGGATTTGACCTTTGCCTTTGCTTTTTTATAGATTTACTTTAGTCTTTATATTAGATTTGTTCTTTGTTTAGCTGCAGTTGCTTTTAAACATCAGTTTTTATAAATCGGTGAAATTCCCAACTAATACCAATTATAACACGTTTCTTATCTCCTAAAATATCATAGCATTGTGTTTTATAGCGTCTTGAAGTATTTGAAGCAAAAGAGTACTGTGAATAAACAAGTATTTTTTAGACAGGACATCACATAAAATGACTACTGGTTAAATTCTTTTTTCCAAATGTATTGGTTTTGATTAGATTTATTTAATTATGTTTGTTCTTTAAAAGGTATTTCATTAAATGTATTTTACCCTAATTGCTTATGGATAGTTTGTGAAATTTTGTAAGTGCAGTGGGTCACAAATGCATTATGACTTTAAATGACTTTTAAGTAGTTTCTAATGATTGTGTTGATTTGTCACAGTTAATGCCATGTTAAATAATACATGATCATAAAATATGTTACAAAACAAAAATGTTCTTCCTCTTACTGATTTTCAATTTGGTTGCTGTGCAGCAACTGTGAAACCAGCCTCACATTAAGCTCCAACAGCTGCCTTTTCCGGCCAACACACAGTTGTTTATTAAAGAGCCCATTTGGGTAACTGACTACATCTGCCTAAGTATGTGCCCCCTGTGCATGCTGCCTATTTGGCTGCACAGAGTATGTGTTTCTCAATACTGTTTATACTGTCTGTCGGAAGTGACTTTAAAATGGCCCAATATAAAGTACATTCATGGATATTAATCTGCAGTCATGCATGAACTTCGACAAAGCGGTTATTACTAGCTTCATAAAAGAATTTGTGGGGTTATAATACGGTGCCCTTAAGGCACGGTGAATCAGGAAAAGCCATATTTACATTAAGTGGAGCATTATTCATCTTAAATGAATTATTCTAATCAAAATTAATCTAAATGAATCACCATACAGTGTGAAAATTGGTGGTACTCTTGTGTTACAAAATAGATATAGACTGACGCTTTTGGTATATGCTAATGTTTTTCTGTCTGTCAGTTGTAGTTTGACCACTAGAAATTAAATATCTTGCCTCTCTGAGAGTTGGATTTAACTGTGCTGCGGGAGCAGATGGAGAGCAGTGTCATGTGAAACATTCATGGCAGCACCTGCTGAGTCCTGCTTCTTATACGAGGCTGAATTTGTGTGCTTTTTAGTGCAACATGTCATAAATAAGGAATGCAACAGAGAGAGCGAGTCCTGCTTCATACTGTCTCTGTGACACCACCTTATCACCATGTGCAATGATCGGCATGCGGACCAGCCTCTGGCATTCAGGGCTACAAGCATGAAAAGCATACTATGATTTCTGATACTGGCCCTGTTGTGGAGGTTCCTGTAAGCGATTGTTTGTTGGTTTTGATTAGTCACTTTACCCTTTACCCATTTCCTTCAGGACCATGGAGCACCCTTGACTATTTGTATTTATAATATGTAGCAGATAAAGTACAATTAATACAGTTTTACAGCACAGTCCAACAAAAGCTTCTAAACAGTGAAGACCCAACAGTGACATACTGGCAGTGCTTGGACTTGAACCCCCAACCTTCCATTTTCAACTCAGTCATACATAGTCATGCAGCATTGGTTGGTTTCTAACCACATGATACTGTTGGCTGGGTAGTTGTTATTGAAGGACTATTCTCAGCCCAGCACTGACACTGAAGTATTTAAAAACCATGACACTGATGCTGTGGCAAATACACTTATTACATTGCCATGTACATTAAGGTACTGACCTGAAAGCGGAAAAAATCTCAAAGGTGGTCCTTTAGCGGTTTCCGCTGAGAAAGTGAAAAAAATTATTCATAGCAAAATATGAACTAGAGTAAGTAATTTATGCCCATAAAGTGGGAGGTTTAACTGATAAACTGGCTGATAAAACTAATTTAATTGTGGAAAAAAAGTTTTTAAATGACCGAACAAGCTGTGATATTTTCCATGCAACATAAATAACAATAATAAATATAATCTTTGTGGCAACTTTTCTGTTGCTATACTTTCTCGACTTTTGATAAAGATGAAGGATGCATATGTTTTTATATTTATACTAGATAATTATACATACATTATACATGTAAAATCAATTCATGAAAAAACCTGCAGTTGTTTGTAGGATTCAGTTTATAGTTATTTGCAAATATGATCTGACAGTAAAATGTTTCTCTTTCCTCTTGCTAGACCGTGGTCCTGAAAGGTCATGTCCCCCGGCTAGATCTTCTAACCCATCATCAACTTCATCATCCACCTCACAGTCCAGCAGGTCCTTGCGGAGACAATCAAAAGCAGTGGTAAGCCCTCTGATTATCATCAGCAGAAAACTCAATCATTTGAAATTCAGCCCCATTTATGAATTCTGTATACTGCACACAACTGTTTGCCATCTGGTACAGGACATGTCAGAGAATGGAGGGTCTGGCCAGTTGGTGAAGGCACGCTTTAACTTCAAGCAGAACAATGAGGACGAGCTATCATTCAGCAAGGGGGAGCTGATACATGTTACCCGACAGGAGGAGGGTGGATGGTGGGAGGGGACACTTAATGGCAGGACAGGCTGGTTCCCTAGTAACTACGTTCGAGAAGTAAAGCCATGTGGTAAGTGACCAGTCCAGTATGAAAGGTCAAAGCCAGATCAAATCCTAAGTTATTCAAACCACATCACACTCATAGTAGTTCACTAATTAAGTATTTTTATATAGCTATCTAATCAGTCCAAATAATTAGGTGGATTGTCATAAAATTTGTATTTCAGTCATATAATCTAATCAAAATCTCAATGATTTAAGATCTATATTTATGCAGAAATGCGGACTGCGGTAGCCTAGCGGTGCTGGACTATGGACCTAATGGTCGTGGTTTCAAATCCCACCTCTGCCAAGCTGCCACGGTTGGGTCCCTGAGCAAGGCCCTCAACCCACAATTGCTTGGATTGTAAGACCGTATTAACTGTAAGGGGCTCTGGATAAGGGCGTCTGCTAAATGCTGTAAATGTAAATGTAAATCCTACCTTCTTCAGCTCTTTTCACTGTAGGCTTTATGTAGGCTCCCTCTTTAGCCTTTTTCACTTTTTATTTGTTTTCTCTTTTCCTCTTTTGTCGTTTCCTCATTTTGCTATTTCAGTTTACAGCCTTGTTGTTGATTGTTTCTTTCTTAGTGTATCCTTCCCTTTTGGTATCAGGTTTTCAGTCCATAATACTCTATTTTCTTTGTTCTTTAATCTTTTTCCAGTTATGGTTTTCACTTATTTTCTTTTTTTATCTATTTCCGCCTCTTTCTCTTTCGCATGCAAAAAATCCTAATACCATGCCATTCGTGTCACTGTTCGAATGCATAGCAACAAAAAATATATGGCTCTGCAAGCAAATGTATTTGTGATCAGTTACATGCTGGTTGGGGCTTTAAACGGACATGCTGTACTGGAGATTTAGTGCATGTCCTAATTCTGGCTTTAGTCGTCACTTTGCTTTAGTTCCTGTGTTTAGAGAGTTTGTATTCCAGTTTTTGGGCACATAGCTTTTAAAATTACCTGACTTTGTATACTGGACAGTGCTGTTACAGTGTAAACTTACTTGCTTATCTCAGTTCAGTTCTTCGCTTGAAGAATCTTCCAATTCTAATAATTGGTGAAGGCTACCTTCTACCTTCTACCTTCTTTGTGCCTGAAAAAAATGTTCCTTAGAGTTACTGGCAAGCCTTTATGAAACGAGTGCTTTGCAAACTTGTGTAGAACTTGCTAAAGACAGTCCTGTTTGTGTGATGCTACACTGCTAGAACGACTGAGCATTTTGAGCATCTTAATGAACTACTTGTGTTGGAAGTATTTGAGGAGTGTCTTCAGAGAAAGTTATCTTTTTTAAAATTACGCAAAATTCATGTTTTTCCTCAAGCTGACATATTAGCTGACAAGTGTGTTTTAAGACAAGACTGTGTTTAGATCTTCTCCATCTTGTCAGGCGCTGCCCCCACGCTGTGCTTGGAAAACTGTCAATAACACTTCTGATTCCCATGCTCCCACTCCCACTGGATTGGCTGTAAGACAGCGTGTTCAGTTTTTGTGAGAAATTAGTGCAGCTCAGTCATTACTGCTGGATAGCACTCTACTGCTCGCAGACAGTTCTTGTAGTGACCGCAATATATTCATTAAAGGAGTAGACTCATTTGTATGCCTCTCCATAATGTGTATGAGCAGATTAGAGTTTTGTGTTTTGTAAATATTTCTGTTTGTCCACAGTTACCAGTCAGAGGTGATGCATTATACTCTTACCTGATGATGAGAGATCCCATTACTAGTACCTTTCCAGTAGAGGAGTACATTGCTGTGTTTTTGTGTGTGTGATGAACTGTGCACAAGAGATATTGAAGCGAGTGGTCAATCCCTCTGATTCCTTTTTGCTTTAGACCACCTTGTGATTAAAAATAGATTGTTAAGGTTGATCAGTCCCCTCTGGAGGCAGAATGCACCTTGAGTGAGGAAACAAAAATTACCCATGCATTTTTAAAGCTTAATTTCGTTGACTTGGAGAAACAATTTGTGCTTACTTTTGAGGAAAATAATTGCTTGTACATGCCATGTGTGTTAAGTTGTGTTGAAGCCCACCCAGGTTGTTCTGCTGTCCTCACTCAAACAGAATACAGTTGCAGGAGAACCAAATGCAAATTTATCGCATTGGCCCTTTGCCTAAGACCTCGTCAGGAAAAGGGTTAACATTAATCTGTTAACCTTAATTTGCACAGCCACTTGTTATGCAGAGGCTGTTTCCTTATGTACACTTAAAACTAAGGCAGTCATTAAAGTTCTGATGAAGTTCTACAATACTTTGGTTCTCCTTATCCAGTCTTGAATTTTTGTCATGTCAGTTCTCACAGATCATGTGACATTAACATTGCATGTAAGGTTCCATTGCTTCCCACCCAGAGGCACAGAGCACACTGGAACAGTCCACATAGATGAAGAAGGAGTACCTTTTGTGATGTTCCCTGTTCAGGATGCTGTACAGTTGGGTTCAGTCCGTCGGAGCTTTTTTGGGCATTCATGCCTTCTAAGCCATGACAGGAACTGTTGCTTCCACTTACCTTGTGATTCTGGTTCAATTATTTCTTAAGCTCCTTGTGGTTGGAGTTCACTTTTATGTGTGGGAGTGCTATGGGTCCTGCTGTAGATAATTTAAATGATTGTGTTTTTGTGCTATTGTGAGGGCATGTCGTGTGATCATGTCAGGGTTCACTGACATCAATTGTGTTGTTCCTGTCAAATCTGCATGAGGCTTTTTGTTCGTGATTATGCATTGTGCTCATGCTTCGTGCTCATTTTTAATACCGGCTTGCTTTGATGCAAGTATTACCCCTCACTTTGGACACTTGCTTGTTTTGCTTCTACTTTAGTTTCTTTTCATACTACTGTGTGCATTGCATGTAATTCTGGTTACAGACTTCTGCCTGTTCCGATCTAGATAAATGCTGTCATTAGATTTTCCTTAAATGTCAGATGCTGGTTGTAAAAAAGTTTGTTGAGTTGTTTGTGTTTCTTAGGTGTTGTCGGCCATTTTCTCCTGTTCACTTTACTACTTTCCTATTCTTATGGCACAACCTGACATAATGATTAACAAATACATAACAGATGATTTTGCAAAATGAAGTATTAAGGATGCCCCTATAATACTTTATACCATACTTAGTACAAGTAATTGCATTAGGGTACCTGCCCATACCTAGTTACGATACAAGTACAAACCGGATTCCAAAAAAGTTGGGACACTAAACAAATTGTGAATAAAAACTGAATGCAATGATGTGGAGATG
>JAVSBV010132182.1:0-17365 GCA_033117975.1 Parotocinclus spilosoma
GGATTGGCCTTTTAAGACAGTGTAATATTGTGAAGCTGCTTTGAGACAATGCTCCGTTGTAAAAAGCGCTATATAAATAAACTTGAATTGAATTGAATTGAATTGTTCAGGACTGTGAGAGCCTAGCCTATTAGCAAGAGGACTTCCTAACAAGATGATGTTAAGTTGTCAACAAAAACCGTAAGAGAATATTTGATTGATTGGGTACTGCCAACTAAGTACTTCATAGACTTAGAAACTAGACAATAACACTCATGTGTCTGGTTATTACAGGGTTACTATGCAATACATTTCATGCAATACATGTCATATGAAAGTTTCAATGTTTGTATGAACGTTTGATTCTAATTTCCACAAAATTTTATTTAAACTTTGATTTATGACACATGAACGTGGTTTATAAATGTTCTAATACTTTCTGATAAAATCATTAGTCTAAAGAAATCATTAATAGCTTTACCACTACTTACCGAATCAAGCTCTTTGAAGAAGGTCTGGAGCCTAAAGTGGACTCCCTGTGGTACAGGTTAAGGTACAACTAAAGTGCAGGGTTTTATAAATTAGTCCAGGAACTCTGGAATTGTGGATTGCTGCAAATGGCTTTTACCATCCATTTTTTAAACATCCATCCAACATGCATATCCTGATCAGGGTCTGAAGTCTGACCAAGAATTCACCGGGTCCATTAAGTCCTGTCCAATGATACAAAAATTGATTCTTTTAGATTCTATCACTGTGGTGGGTCTCAAGTCGTTCCTGGAATTACACATTACAAGACATGAATGGAACCTGAACAGGAGACCAGTCCACTGCAGGGCATCAAACACGATTTCACCCATTCACTCTCTTTCTCATAGCTGCAGACAGCTCATATTGGCTCTTTAATCTTTCTGAGAGGTGAATGGAAACCAGAACGTCTGTAGGACACCCATATTAAGATCATACTGGGCTCCACACAGACAAGCAAAATTGAGGATCCAATCTCAGTTCAAATGTAGATGTTCAGCATCAACTTTTTTCATAAAGCTTAACAAACGTAAAAAGTTATATTGCATGATCTGTAACTGTGCAAAAAATCAGTTTAAACATCAGTTAAATCTACTTGCATTGTTGTGACACATAAGGAAATGTCTAGGTCTATTTTCTAATAGTATCCAAACCAGAATGTTTGAAAGAGAACCAGAAAGAGAAAAAGCCTTTGTGGATTAGATTTTACTTGATTTAAATTGATACAGATATTCAGACAGATGGAAATATATGAAACATGAATCTTGTGATATTGAACATAACATTTCCTGGAATTATGAACTAGACATTTGTGTCTTGTACTTCAGATTTCCCTACAAAGAATTAAAGACACGCTGAAAATGGCAAACATGTTTTTTATGGATTCACCAGCCCCAAGTGACATTGTGACTTGACACTGCAACAAAGATTCAAGATTGCATGCAAAAGGCGGCCCTGCTGCTCAGACTGCCAAATGCTTCTCTGATGGCTCTTAATTAGAGCACCACGGTGAGATCCTCTGGGGAACATGCTCTAATGTGAAAAGCGGCTGATGATGTTATGCCGCAATTACAGAAGCTTATAAATAAAAAAAACAAAAAAATAAATAAATAAATATATATACATATATATATATATATATATATATATAAAACTGCCGTGTTCTACAGCCTTCACATACCTGCTTCACAGTTCTACTTTACCATTTGGACACTAAAACGGGTAATTTTGTCCATACTTTTCGGGATTCAACACTAATCTTTAATGTTTTAACGGATAGAATACAAACCATAAAGGTAGGCAAACATGTCTCACTCACCCACACTCTGAGCACTAGAGCACCCCAGGGCTGTGTTTTCAACCACCTTCTATACTCACTGAGTATATGACTGTGTGGACACTTTTAGCTTACTAACATCATCAAATTTGCTGACGACACTGTTGTGGTAGGCCTGATCTCCAATAACGATGAAAGGGCATACCTGGAGAAACTTAAACACCTGGAAAACTGCGGTGGGACAATAATATCCTCCTTAATGTCAGCAAGACAAAGGAGGCAATAGTGGACTGCAGCATTAAGCAGAAGAGGAACTATCACCATGTTGTGGTCAATGGAAATGCAGTCAAATGTTCATACAGCTTTAAGTACCTTGGAGTCCATTTCTCAGAAGGCTTGTCATGGTCATGCCACACCACCGTACTGGCAAAGAACTGCTGGCATTACTGGAAACATACTAGCTTGTCAGCGTCTGTATCACCTCAAGTGCTTAAGGTACCTCAAACTGCCCTCCAAGGTGGTTACAGAACTTCTACACCTGCACCACTGAAAGCATTGCAACAAGTAACATCACGGTCTGGTTAGGTAACAGCACCAAGCAGGACAGGCAGGTTCTGCAGAGGTTGTGTGTTCAGCTGAGCTCATCATTTGGACCAAGCTTCCTGACCTGAAGTCCATATACAAGACACTGTGCTGCTCAAGGGCCAAGAAGACCAGTCACCCAAATAATGGTCTCTTTTCTGTGTTTCCATTTAAGATACGCTTTTGAGCTTATTTATAAAAACAACCATTTATACCTATGCTAATCACATACATATTTGTGTGTATAGTTATTTATATTTTATATATAAATATATATATACAGTATGTATATATTCCGTGCACACCCGTGCGTGCACACTATATATGTATATTTATATGGATATTTTAGAATTAGATTTAATTAATGTTATGATAGAGGAATGGAGGAACCGGGGAATGAATTACGTTAATAATAATAAGGGACGAAACACAGAAGGTAGAGCAAAAAGCTCTCCAAACTGAAAGGGGAAAAGCACAGTTGGATTGTGTTTCAAATGGGAGCAATACCCACAGCTGGCTAGAGCGCATTTTGAAATATCCCTTCATTTTTGTAAGAAGTATATTTTGAAAGGCTTCTGTGAGAAGCTACAACAGTGCAGAAGTGTAATCCAAAATGTATGTATGAGTGCATTTATTAGTTAATGGATGTGCTTGGTTTCATAACAAAAAAAAAAAACTATTCCATGAAACTGTCCTTACAACCATTACTAAGCAAAACAGCTCAGGAAAGGGTGAAAATGTTGGCTGGATGAATAAACAGAAGAAGCTTGTTATATCTACATGTTAAAAGCATCTTATCCAAGACATAATGTGCTTTGATCAATGTTAAAACTATACCTCATCGTCTTCAGTAAATTTATACATAAGTTTGTCTTCATGTTGTATTATTAGTATAAAAAATTTTATAATTTCCGCATAAAACAAAGAAAGCATTTCTGTTTCATAAATACATACTACAAATAGAAAAGCTTTTTCAGAGATTTTAAATGAGGCACAGTCAAAAACTGCCAAACTTGTGGTGTTTTGTCCTCAATCAGTATTAAATAAGATTTTACCAGGAATGGTGTTGTCAAGAAAATACATTCAGCAAAAGAGTGCAAAAATTGGATCGCTGATTAGCAAGAAAACATGGTCTAGTCAGATAAATTTACCATACTGATGGGAGGGTCGAGGGTCGAGGCAGACGCAGCACAAATCAGTTAACACTTCCTGTCAATCAACAGCATTCTGCTGGAGAAGGAGTAAAGGCGTAGGGAATGTTTACTTGACAAACCCTGTCATGGACGTTTAGACAGTATTACTACCCAAGCATTGTGGCCCGACTAAGTTAATCCACAGTTCTTTACCCTATGGCAGAAGGAGACTTTCGTCTAAACAATGAAACAAAGTGTCATATTCATAAATTCTCATGAATTGTCATATATCCTGGAACATTAGTGATAAACAGGTAAGGGTTGTTCCGAGCATGTCATCACCTAATTTGTGACAAAGGCAATAAGCCATTCTGCCCACATTTGCTAAATATTACTGCAGGAAGATTTCAAAACCCAGTGGATTATATTATAAAAGCCAAAGGGAGGTACAGTTCTACTAAATGGGTGTTTAGACGAATGTGGGCAGTTCAGTGTATTTGTCCATGAACTCCAAGAGGTTAATCTCTTCCAGTAAGCAACATTACCTGCTTGACGTCAGCCCACATTAAGCAATTTGGAATACGCTAAAGTTTGAAATAGGTTTAGCCCTTAAAAATGCTAAATATTTGTTCCTGAGCAAGTACAGTTAATACAACACAAGTTATACTGTAAGGGCAAGGGCTGTATCTACAAGAATACCTCATGAAATAGCAGCTATGAGTGTCTGCTTATAAGCAATACAAACCTCAATGTTAACAGCAGTATGAAGACAGGGCTTTACAAATGTGTGAACATCCAGTCTAAAAGCTGATGACTTCTGATGGCTTGTATTCTGTTCTGTATTTCTCTTTAATCAGAATTGACTGAGGTGATTACCTGTTACACAGTTTTGTTTCTCCTAAATCGATTTAGGTGATTGAATACAATCATCCTGTCGGCTTTTATGTAGGTCAGTTTAATACAGTCTAATATGAAGATGCTAAGGGAAGGTAGAGAGGGAGAAGTGCAGTGCAACAGTTTCAGTTTGGTCTTGGATATTTATGGGTTCAGCATCATTTACAGCTACCTTTAAACAATAATCTACTTTGACATAATTGTGGACACCTATTATTTACATTTTTGTAATGTTTGCATATAATATTTTTCATTGTGAATATCATAGGAACTTTGTGGACCATTCAGTTATCACTAATATGTACAAAGCCAGGGTTAGGAATGATATTTTAACTAGTGGTGTCAGGCCTCCACTATACATTCCTAATCCATAACCATTATTACTCTGTAACTTGACCTTGTTTTGCTGTATTTTTTTCTCTACAACCTCTACACTTTTGTGAAGACTTTCCACTAAATCTAATCAGCATGGCTGCTTAGATTTACTTCCATTTTAATAAAGCAGGATCAAACATTACTGTTGAAAATGTATTTTCTGAATGAATAACATTAAAGACAAGTTTTTGCCACCACTGTTTCTAATTACCTCCTAAAACACAATGGGTTGTTCAATAAAAGGTCAAATACAAAAACTTACAGCTGTGCTGGTTTTAAAGCAGCTATCGTGAAATAAAAAGTTTTTAGGATACCAGCTGCAACAAGCTATGACTGATACAGAGAAGATTCAGAATGCATCTAAGAGAATAAAGCTCATTACACATAGACAACTCAACTAAAGTTGCAGCATTTCACACAACACCATGCAGGATGTATTATCAAGCAAAACAGAATTAGTTTGAAGACAACATTTCTTCTTTTTATCTTTACTCAGTCACCACACAATTAAATGATGAAAAGACTTTTGGCTTATTTTGGATGCTGTGCTCCATAATCCCCAAAGTAGTATTTGTTTTATTATAATTGGTTCCAAAGCAGACATTCAAAACATAACTGCAATGGTATCTCTGTTCTGAAGACAGATGCAAAATAAGCTATATGGGAACTTAATATTAGCAAGATATCACAAATGTGAGTTATTGTCTGGTGAAAAACATTGAGAACTTCGAGCCACCTGAAGCCTCCCGAAGTTTTGCTTCCAAAGATAAATAGTATGGTTAAAATAACACTAATCTGCATTTCCAATTGGGGCTAACAGCAGTAATACTAAGGTATGGAATGAAAGCCAAAATGTTTAATCATATAAAAAAAATATTCTAAAGCACACATGCATAAAATGTCACTTTACTGTTAGGAGGGGGCAAGCATAATGCTTCAGTGCCACCCATGGAAACAATCCTATAGGCCTACCAGTCTCCAAATTGAGACATCCATTCCAGCACACTCTTATCCCATGTGTTAAAAAAGCAGGCACAAAGCAGGGATAGCACATAAAAAATATATCCAAAGCATAAGTGTAATAAAGTGCAAATGTACATAGTGTAAGAGCCCAATAAACTGGAGAACTCTGTATTGGTTTCATTCAGCTACAGCTACAGACCATGTATTACTCAGTATGTGATTTGGAATGCAACCAAATTAGCAAGCTGGCTAATTATATGCTTAATGGGTATCTAGATTTGGTTAAAGACACAAATTAATCACACTATATAATTCTTCTTAATGATGTTTTGAATAGTAGCCAAGTTTCTAAACATACAGTAATTGGAATTATTGTCACAGCTAACAGGCTATCTCACTGCTATATCCGTAGCTTTTTTTTATAGATTAGATAAAAATATCATTATCATTACAGATAATCGTTATGTGGATAGACTAAAAATACTGTATTACTCAAATAATATCTACTGCAAAGATATCAGTGCAAACAGATGCTGTTAGATTTTGCTGAGATTATTATTAGTATTTTTTTTATATTTGTATATGATTATGGTTGTGTACTGAAGAGGGAAGGGAGAGTTACGTTTTCATGCAAAGGATCATCCTGGTTGCCCCCCTCCCCTATCCAATTAGGGATAGTTATTGCATAGTGCTGTCAACTTCAGACCATCTAGCAAGTTATTTAAAAAAAAAACAAATTGAGTAACAAACCATAGCTAATTCACACAGTAAAAAACTAGCGAGCGTAACCACTCTCTCTCTATATGCAGTATATACTGCATGGCAGTTCAGACAGATGTGAATAAAATTGCTCACAGTTTAACTGAATGCATGCATTGCATATGTACACAAGGTGGTTCTTTTGAAATATGCACATAGTCCATAGTTCCTGTACAAAAAGAAAAGCAACAAGATCTAGAGGACGGATACCATCTGAAACTAGACAGCATGTAAATATGATGTGATGACATCACAGATTTGCAAATTAGCACATTACATCATCTAGCGTGATGTGAGCAGGGTACTCCTAGATAATTTCTTACTCCATTGTGATTTTGTTTTCTGGCTAATCTGATCCAGAATCATTGGCTTTGTGATTAAGCTGACCTTTCTGATTAGCTTACCAAGGCACATAGCATCCAATACAGTAACACTACTACAGTACACTATGGAGGCAGACCACTCCATAGAATAGGACACTGGCTGCAAAATGCGTCTTGTAGCTTCATGGACACACCGAAAGGAAGAAAACTCTGCTCTTTATTGTACAGCTCATCAGTATTCTCAACCCAGTTCAGTATTTCATTTGGGTGAACACCGAGGTATCAGTAGAACTGCACCGCAACCCTTCCCCTCCCTGAGGGGACTGATGACTGGAATATGGTCCAGGTTGCCTGACAAATCCAATACAAATCCTTTTGTCTTGCTGATGTTAAGTTGCAAGTGATTCTCCTGCATCACAGTACAAAGTTGTACTCGTCCCCATTGCGAATGCACACTCCAGGCATCATCAGAGAACTTCAGCAAAAGGTGAGAGGCTAGAAGGTGAGAAATCAGAAAGACACGACTTCCAATGTGGCTTCATCCATTTGTAAAGAAAATGGTTGGATTTAGTAAAAAAAATTAATAATTATTGTATGATTTATGATGATATGGTAGCACAACAATTAGTGGGAGGGCTAACGGCAAAACAGGTATATTGAATGAGTCACATGGAGAAATGAGGTGGATTTTACTTCTGAAAAATGATTATTAAGCTAGTTCTGTATATTCTCTTTAGTTCTGAAGTCAACCATAATAACTGTGCCTATAGCTTGCAGGCTGGTTAACAGCTAAATAGGTAGCTTGCATTTGTCACAAAGGGAAATGAGTTGAATTGTAGTAACGTGTGTAGTAGTGTGCAGAGTCATGACATTATATTCTGAGCGGTTAAAATAGCAGTCAAATAGGTCAAGATAATTATGATTTTTGGTGGACAATAATTAAACACAGCTAAAAGCTACCAGGTTGACTAAATGCTAATTTAGAAGCTTGCATTGGTACCAGAAAGAGATTAAATTAAAAGAAATTAGACTTCAGTAAAGTCTAAATGAACTTATATAGCCAGGGACGTGATAACTACTACAGAACATTGCACATATACAAAAGCTTTGTGTTACGGACATCCCACTTCTCTTAAAGTTCTGGGTTGTCTCCTGTTTTTGTGTGACCAAGTGACCAAGAAGGCATTCTGATTGGCTTCACTTTGTGTTTAGTAGACCTTTGAGGATTCTCAGTAGGTAGTTGTTCTACTGTTCAACATCGTGCAATGTCATGGCAGTATTGAAAAAAAAGTATACAGGCTATTCGTAGGACACATTTCACCTCAGACTCCATTAAAGTGTATGCACGCTTGATGAGTTTATTTATTGTTTAGTTGGTTTGCTTAACATCACCATCTGCATCAGTGGTCATTTCAGACACACATGCACACCCACACACACACTCGCACACACAAGCACACACACGCACACACACACAAGTCAATGCCAATTTAAAGTGCTCAATTATGCATATCTTTATACTGTGGGAGGAAACCAGAGTAAACCTACATAGACAGGTGGAGAACATGCAGAGTCCACACAGAAAGGACCCAGGCCACCCCACCCTGGGATTGAACCAGGGACCTTCTTCTGAGGAGACAGTGCTATCCACCGAGCAACCGTTTCCCTGCTTGATGTGGTAAAAAATAATGACATTGTTGCTTGCTGAACTGTTTGCAACAGTGACTTCTGTTACTGTAACTGTAACTGTAAAAGGCATGTTGAGGTGATATTAACAATCTTCAGTTGTCCATTACCATTACTAATTGATTGCGGCAAACTTGGCATGCATTTATGTTTCAGGAAGATATGTAAATTATTAGAGGTGATTGAGATCTGAACCTTCTTTTCAGTTTGCAGAACCCTAACCACATAACAGCCGTTTATCACTTCCAGTACTGCAGGCCAACTAATTCAACGTACATGTAAAGCCTATGTGAGGTAGACAAGGGGCAAAAGGTAAAAGTATGAATAAATATATTAATTTTTGTTACCAAATGGCAAATCCATGGTATCACCATAAAATAATAATAATAGGTTACACTTATACAGCACCTTTCACATAGCCCAAGATTGCTTTTCACTATAAGCCTTGTTCAGCTTACTTAAATGGCTAAAACAGTTGTTTTAAACATTATCCCGCACCCTTCTGCTGTACACCTTGCTGATCTTGCATCTTTACCAAGATGCTATTCCATTTAATTAGGACATTAATAAGAGCTTTTTGTGTCTGACTACTCTGACAGCTTTCATAGAACAGCAGCTATTAGCAGCGAGCAGGCAAGAAAATGGATGGGTGGGCCAATGGTACAAAAAAGGTATGAACCGCTGACAACTTTGCAAGGTTTACTACTGGGTAATTACATCATTACGCACAGAGACCTCCTCACTCAGTAGACTGCATTAGTCATGTAGAAAAATGAGTTTGATTTTAGCAATGGAAAACAGATAATAATGTAATAGTCATAAGCATCAGAATATAACACAGTACTGTAACACAGTATAACACAGGAATACAACCAGTATGATGTCCTGCTGAAAAATCCAACAAAGGCTAGTATATGTTGTGCACAAAATTCTCTGTTCTATCCTCTCCAGTCTTGGAATTGCAGACTCAAATTGGCAGCAGCTTGCTTCATTCCTGGAAAGTCGTTCTTAATAAGTATTACGAAGAGGCTTTGTATCTGAACCACATGCCCTTACAACTGGATTTCTACAAATCTCAGTTCTCTGACCTCTTCTTTTGTCTCTCTACAACCGTTCTCTTGGTGAAGTTATAACCTGTTATGGCTTCTCCTACTTCACCTCTCAATTCCTATCAATGCTATGTTGATGACACTCATGCTTACGAGTTCATCCTCTCTTCCCCTCCAACAGATGTTTATGTCTAAACCTGTATCTCAGCATGTCTGGATTGCATCTCATCACGGATGTCATCTGAAGCTAAACCACAGCAAAGCTGAACTGCGTTAATTCAATTAATATCAATTTTATTTAAATAGCACTTTTTACAATAGGCATTGTCACAAAGCAGCTTTACATTATACATGAACATGTATAATCACAAATTTTATGGATTCTATTGTCCTTAACGAGCAAGCCAAATGGCAACAGTGGAAAGCCAAAACTCCCTGAGATTAAGAGGAAGAAACTTTGAGAGGAACCAGACTCAGGAGGGAAACCCATTCTCATTTGGGTAATAAACATAATTAACATTATATATTAAACCATTAACTGCCAATTTTTTTCTGAACATTTTTACTTTATTTCTGTCTGCCTAAATCCCATCTCATCCCATCAGTAGGCGCCCCCCCAAAGGGGATCATGGTTTTTAATGGGTTAAAATATTGAAATTCCTTTATATTCCTGCAGATGGGTCCTTGTATCAGGATCTTGCCAACTTCTAGTTGAACTAATCCATCACAGCGTCAGAGATTGCAAGAAATCTTGGTGTTATCTTTGATAACCAACTGAGCTTATTGCTCACATTTCCTAACTGACCCTGTCATGTAGGTACTCGCTCTACAACATCAGGAGAATTCAACCCTACCACTCCAGGGAATCCACCCAGGTGAATGTCCAGTCTCTTTTGATATCAAAACTAGATTACAGCAGTGTAGTTCTGGCTGGTCAATCAGATCTCTTTAACTCATTCAGAATGCAGGGCCTCATCTGGTTTTCAATCTGCCCAAGTTTTCTCATGTCAGTCCACTGATGCGCTTACTTTACTGACTCCCTGTAGCTGCTTACTTCAGATACAAACCCCTGATGTTCGCCTACAAAGCGAAAAATGGAACGGCACCATCTAACTTAAAGGCTGTAATCAAATCATGCCCTGTACCTTGTACCCTCAAAGACAGAAGCTTGGTTTGACTAGATTCTCCATGTAAGATGAAAGGAAGACAAGCAACAAGTCTCTTCTCTGAGTCCTAGATCATCTTCATTTCTCTTTCTCCACCCCTTCACCTCACATGGATTCTCCAACCACTGTTATGAAGATTACACCCAACACATCCTATTTTCTCCTCCAGCAGAAACACAGGTCTCTGTCTACATCTTAGCATGTTTGGCAGACATCTAATCAGTGCTAGCTCATCATTTGAAGCTAAATTCTAGCAATATTGAGCTGCTTTACATTCCTGGTGTCCAGTCATTAAGATCTTGCCATCCTCCATGACACTCTTAACCCCAAACACTGCAAAAAGTATCCTCTGAGTAATCCTTGATAACAAACTAAATTTCCCTGCTCATTTTCCCAACCTCACCCAGTCATGCAATTAGCAACTGGACATCCCTTTACATCCCTTCACAATGCAGAACATTGTATGTTTTTCTATTCATCAAAGTACATAGAGCAACTGATTGGACTGTTTTAGCCTAGCATTTATGGTACTGAAATGGGACCAGATGGTCTTGAGTTTAAATCTTCTGTCTGGCTAATCTATCATTGCTAGGGCCAAGAACAAGACCCTTAACCCACAATAGACTTTATATATCTAAATATCTTTATATATATACTTTCACTGGCACCCTGTAGCTGCCTGCATCAGATTTAAAACACAAAGCTATGACTAGACCAGCCCCGTCCTATCTTAATATGAAATCAAAACTTCTGTACCTTGTTTCCTTTTAAAGTCATTTTGAGTCAACTCAGACAATTCTCTATACCAGCTAAAATGTGGTGGAATTAATTTTCTCTGGCTGTCCAAATTTCTTAGTAACATTTTATTTTAAATACCACATAAAGACTTACATTGTTCATTCTTAAGTGAAGCACATTTAAGCACTTAAGTCAAGACCACAACTGCTCTTATAAATTTAAATAATTTAACTTCCCACTGTTTCATGGCTATGCTAGTAAAAGGATTTTAGTTGGGAGCTATTCTTGGGCTGCACACTGTTTGTCCTAGCATGCATTAATGACTGTATATCAGTCTGGATAAAGGCATCCGCTAAACACTCTAAATGTAAATGTCAGGAATAAATGAGCTGAATTTAAGTGCTGGAGTCGAAGTAAGATATTTCATATAAAATAAAATCGAAATATATCAGAATAATTCAGGTGCAGGCAATGCTACGTACATAGCTGTCAAGTTTGCACCTATCAGCCTAGATAAATGCTAACTACAATTAACTAATTCATTTTGAAATATCCTCTAATTTTTAAGAGCTAATTACTAATTTCTGTACCCTACCTATGTATACTCTCACTTCCTGTCACTCCCTGGTTTGATATTTTACTCTGGGTAGTCTGTTTCTCTGACCTCATCGTCCTGGTTTGTTGTTTGTTGTTTTGCCCTACGGTAGCCGGTACCCCCCTTCACGCCCCGAGCACCCCTATGCCAACCCCGGAGCACTTTTCCGGCGATCCCGAGAAATGCAGGGGATTTATTTTACAGTGCGGGTTGGTGTTTGAACTGCAACCCTTGCGCTTTCCTTCAGAGCGCTCTAAGGTGGCGTACATGATCTCCCTTCTCTCAGGAAGGGCCCTGGAATGGGCCACCGCCGTCTGGGAACAGAAGGGCCCGGACTGTGCCACTGAGGCAACCTTCTTCGCCGCCCTTAAGGAGACCTTTCATCACCCCTCAGGGAGGAGCCAGGCGGGACCCCGCCTGGTGGAAATCACCCAGGGGAACCGTTCGGTCGCTGACTACATTTTGGAGTTCTGCACCTTGGCAGCTGAAGCGGGGTGGGACGAAGTGCCCCTTACCGTCCTTTTCCACCGGGGGCTTAACAAAGTCCTCATGGATGAACTCGCGTATCGTGAACCCCCCCACCTCCCTTTTCGAGTTCTACAAACTGGTCAGCGGGCTGCCACACGCGATCACCACGCCTTTTCGCGAGGTCACGACACTTCTCTGCCTCGTCTGGGCCTGCCCCCTGACCGGTCTCCTTCACCCGAGCCCATGCAGTTGGCGGCACGAGCACCACCAAGGGCCTTAAAAGGAGGCGCTCGTTAAACTAGAGGCATGCCACCGGGGCCCCGCGCCCACGCACATGGCCTCTTCGTGGAGGCATCCCTTGCCTGGCTTGACAGGTCTGTCAAAATACAGGTCTGTGTCGATTCAGGGTCAGCATCCAACTTCCTGGATAAGGGGCTGGCTCGGCGTCTTGACCTGCCCCTGGAACCCTTTCGATCACTATAGCCGTCTGTGGGGTCGACGGACGGCAGCTCCAAGGAGGCCCCGTCACTCACCAGACCCGCCCTCTCCTCCTCTCCCTGGGTGAACACCAGGAGCGCATCTACTTCCTCATCACCCAGGTCCCCCACATGCAAGCTGGGTCATCCCTGGCTTAGGGCCCATAATCCCACCATCGATTGGTCCTCAGGGTCCATCTACGGGTGGTCCCCGGCGTGTGACTCGGCGTGCTTACTCCGGGGACATGTTCCTGCACCCGGCCCCACGAGCAGACCCCAAGAGGATCTGTCCCGGGTACCCCGACATTACCATGACCTGGCTGAGGTCTTTAGTTGGGCCAGGGCCCAGGCTCTACACCCCCCCCACGTCCGTTTGATTGCGCCATCAACCTTCTGCCGGGTACCATGCTCCCCAGAGGGCACCTCTTCTCCCTTTCTGACCCCGAACGCAAAGCAATGGAGAAGTACATCAGGGAAGCCCTCAAGCAGGGCTTCATCTGCCCCTCTTCTTCTCCCGCCGGGGATAGCTTCTTCTTTGTCGGCAAAAAAGATGGCACGCTTCGTCCCTGTATTGACTACCGGGGTCTAAATGGCATCACCATCAAAGACCGCTAAGCTGAACATACTGATTAGCATGCAGACCCTTTACCGCAAAGCAACCTCTGTCCTCAATACAGAACACACGGGATTTATCTATAGTAAAAAAAGGATAGTTACAAAAATGCCTATGATTCTTTATGTCTATAAGTGTATTGTTATCCTGATTTTGGTATATCACTACCATCACTGCAGACCAACAAATTCGGCATTTTGTAACAAGCAGGTACAGTCTTTATACTGTCAGACAGACAAGATCAGAAGCATGGGTTTACAATTTAATACATTTTTAAATCTACTTTTTGTTAATCAAGTGAGTTAATTAATGGGTATTAATGGGTATCCGATATCACTGTAGTGCATCACTACACATATCATACAAGTTCTCATTTTCTTTTGCTTACTACCGTAATGAAGTTCTTTTATATGGCTGAACCAGATGTTTTAAAAGTAATCCCCAGTCGTCCAGCCGTACACCTTGCTGACCCTGCATCTTTAATCAGATGCTGTTCCATTTAATTAAGGCAGTAATGAGGGTTTCTTGTCTTACTGCTTAGACAGCTTTGTTAGAACAGCAGTTATTAGTGGCGGGTAGGTAGGAAAATGGATGGGCGTTACTGTCGTGGCTGGTAGGACAGGGTTAACAGGGTCCTAACCACTGGTGTGAAAAGGGATGTAACCTTCGTTTTGCAGATTTCACCACTGGGCAAGCGCATCGTTATGGATGGAGAAAATGGAGTAGTGGTTTTATTTGAAGTGTGCTTGACTTTGTATGTTTGTTCACATGACGAAATATCCATGAAAGCATTTCAATGTCAAGGATTGTGTTTCTGAATGTGAAGCAGTATGCAGATGATCAGTCTATCTTTTTACACATTACTAATGTTCGACAGATATGAGATGTACAAGTTCACTGAAAATATAACCTTTGCCAACCAGGGATTTTCACATCATTGACAATAATTGCAATAGTCACAATTGCAATAATTATTATTAGGTATTTATAATTGATGGCATACCAAGCAATTCATTACCATAATTAATTAAGTTTAAGTTGAATTAATCAATTTTAGAAACCCACACTGTATAAGGCATTGTATGAATTAATGCATTTGCATTTTACAGGTTCTGTTTAATTTATGATGTGGATACAATCTGACAAACAAATATATATAGTATGTATTGTGCCATAGCTGAGACAACCTTATTGTATACAACACTGGCCAAAACCATTACCACAAAGTTATTTTTAAATAAAGTGTTGAGTAATGAATTGAAAGTGAAAGGCAAAACACTATTGGTGAACTTTAGGTGCTAGCATAGCTGTTAATTCTAACTGCATCCTGAAAGACAAAGAGTATTCCTCTCCTTTTGGTTGAATGTCATTACTAACCATTTTAACAACCATGTGGCCTTATCTTGTGCACTAAAAAATAGTAATGTAGATATAAATAATAGAGAAACATGATAACTATAGCAGATATATGCACTGAGCTATTGTGAATCTGAATCACTGTGTAATCAATCATGAATCTAGTTTCAGCAGATAGCACAGCTTGATGCATAGTTAAAGCAAGTTTGCCAAGTACCAAGGAAATGTTGAGGTCTGAGTCATTTTTTTAATCTAAACTGCACCTATAAATCAAAATATTGTATGTGTAGTATCCCTTCTGAATAACTGATTGGCTCTCAACTGATAGTCTATGCATCCTTTATTCGCCTTATCACAAACACACCTTAAGAACTAAATAACAACAACCAAAAAAAAAAAGAAAACACTTAATCACAAGGCAAAACCAGTCCCACATATTTAAATATTTAGCTCATATAAATGAATCGACTATATTTCAATAATCTAAATCCTTACATGCTCAGCGCTTGAACAATAGTGTAAACAGTACAACAGCGGATTGACTAAATACATTGGTTCCCTTGCCTTAAAAATGAATGGTTTACAAAACACAAAGTTACAAAGTTAAAGGAACAATGGCTCCCACCATTTTACTTAATGGGAGCAACTACCTCACCTCACTTCCTGCTTACATGTCTCATGCTGAGCATGTAAAATTAAAACACCCCTTTCCCACGATAAAATTGTATAAAAGTATTACACAGACAGGGTTAATTACACTATATACATACAGAGGAGAAAATAATTATCATTGTATTATTGTTAGGGATCGTCCTGCAGGCCGTGCTTCGTTTCTCGCTGCGGTATATTATTTCTCCCCCTTCCCTTAATGTTCTGTTTCCGCTTTTCCCCTGACGTCATTGACAGCATTTGTTTTCGTTTACCGCAGCCATCTATTGGTTAGTTATTTTTTGTTACGCACCTGTTTTCATTTGTGTTAATCATTGTTTGATTATTTAAGCCCAGCGAACACGAATGTGATGTCATTATCTTAGTATGTTCGTTTGTGAGTGTTTCCCCGTCGTGCGCGCTTTGGTTTCATTTTGGGTTTTCTTTTTATTTTTAGTCCTCCATGGACTCCGCCGTGCAGATTCCTCGGCAGCTGATGGTGCCCAGGAATCGCGGTTGGCAGGGGCTGACCTAGGATCCGCGGCTCGGTTGAGCCCGCGATTGGATCCTCGGCCGGGGGGATCGTCAGCGTGGCGACCCCCGGACCCACGGCTGTGTTTGGCCGTGTGGTTATCCTCGGTCGTAAAGGGAAGTCCCTGGATCCCCGGCTTCAAAAGCCGTTCCGTTTTTTCTCCCCCTTTTTGTCCTTTTGTTTTCTCTTGGTTCAGGCGTTTTATAGTTTGGCTTTTACGTTGGTTTTCGCCGTAGAGGCACCCTCGGCTCTGCAGCCGCCTTATGGACCCCACCGGCTACTAAGCCACGCTCATGGACCTCGCGGTTGCAGAGTCCTCCAGTGGACCCTCGGCACCTCGCCATGTCCTGGACCCTTGACGGCCAGGTCACTCGCGGACCCTCGGCCGTTCACGGGACCCCCCGCAGCTGATGGGTCGGCTGGGACTCGCGGCTGAGGCGGTTCCTCGGACTTCCTCGGTACTTCGGCTGTACTTTTGGGTCCGTTAACCTGCACCGGACTCTCGTGTGGGACTTTTTCCCATTTTGAGTTATGCCTGGTATATGTGTGTTGTTATAATGTTATAATAAATGTTCTTTTGTTTCCCCCTAATTACGTTGTCTGTCTGTGGATTCTGCATTATGGGCTCTGAAAAACCCCCGATAGGGATCCTGGGGATTTAGCGAGACCAGGAATGGTCTTGCAAGATCTCCGGGATGCCCTATCGTAACAAGTGCATCCTGTTTCCACTGATCATCCTTGAGATGTTTCTACAGCTTAAATGGAGTCCAACTGTGGTAAAGCCAGTTGATTGGACATGATTTGGAAAGGCACACACTCGTCTATATAAGGTCCTACAGTTGACTGCATGTCAGAGAGCAAACACCAAGCATGAAGTCAAAGGAATTGTCTGTAGATCTCCGAGACAAAATATTCTCGAGGCACAAATCTGGGGTAGAATACAGAAAATTTTTTTGCTGCTTTGAAAGTCCCAATGAGCACAATGGCCTCCATCATTCGTAAGTGGAAGAGGTTTGGAACCACCAGGACTCTTCCTAGAGCTGGCTGACCGTCTAAATTGAGTGATCGGAAAAGGGCCTTGGTCAGGGAGGTGATCAGGAACCCAATGGTCACTCAGTCAGAGCTCCAGCGTTCCTCCGTGGAGAGAGAAGAACCTTGCAGAAGGACAACCATCTCTGCAGCAATCCACCAATCAGGCCTGTATGGCAGAGTGGCCAGGCGAAAGC
>JAVSBV010132200.1:0-17364 GCA_033117975.1 Parotocinclus spilosoma
TACTCAGTCTCAATAAAACCCGCCTTGTTCTGCATCTCCGTCTCCCGCCTTGTCCTTTAGAGCTGGTCTTTGACACATATATATATATATATATATATATATGGGTTAGACAATGAAACTGAAACATCGGTCATTTTAGTGTGGGAGGTTTGATGTATCAAGAGCCACGGTATCCAGGTAATGTCAGCATACCACCAAGAACGACTAACCACATCCAACAGGATTAACTGTGGACTCAAGAGGAAGCTGTCTGGTGTTGACCGTGTGTTGGCAGATTGTATCCAAAAAACATAAAACCACGGCTGCCCAAATCACGGCAGAATTAAATGTGCACCTCGACTCCACCAGAACTCAGTCGGGATCCACAAAGTCAATAAACACGGCCGCCTACTATAGCCAAACCTTTGTCTAAAACCAGATGTTTCAGTTTCATTGTTTAACCCCTATATATATATATATACACACTTTGTACATACACTTAACCAATTTGCAAAAAATTTATAAAATTATACATTTGCTTATGCTGGCATCAACAACTCTTTCTAAAGTCCACAGAATTTTAACTTTTCAAAGCATGTTCCCACTTTCACAAGTGTGTGTTGTTTTCTATCAATTTCATCCTAAATTCTGAAAATGCTTGAGTAATTAATTAATTCAATTTGCTTAATCCCACCAAAATTGTTCTTTTCACATTAACTACTATTTCACACACATAGGTTCACATACTGTATGTTTGCCACTCATAGATATGAAATGTTAGATAATTTTTGCCAATAAATACATGATGCAGTAAAAATAATGTCCTTGGTTTATTTAATTTACTTTTATGACTTGTGTGAAAATCATACGTTGTGTAAAATCATACTGTATTTATTTAGAAATATAGAACATTCTAAAGAGTTCACAAACTTTCAATCCCCACTATATAAAGAGTGAAGCTCTATACACAGACACTCTTCTGACTTTCTAGACACCATCCTGAAACAAAAATAAAGAAAATCTAAATTATTTTCAGTCTTTAAACCCTAGTTTTCCATCAGAAGCTTGCAGGGATTTTATGAATGCAGTAAAGCACAGTTCAGTGGAATTGAGATAGTGTGTCATTACCCTATGATATCACTGTGTGTGGCAGTGCATCTGTTTTTACCTCTATGTGTATGTGGTGCTGAAAGAACAGCTCCCCTGGTCCAGAAATAAAGGCACATTGCTAAAAGAACAGCTGCTGCTGATTGAACACACCTGATTCAATTTTACAGTTCACGACCAGGATTAGCAGGTGTGTGTCCAAGTATATGTGGAACCACACTGCGTTGACAATTAGGTGGACTGCTACAGTTCAAAGTGAAAACTTGTCTAATCTTGGTTTAAACTCCATGTTCTGTTTTTCTAAATAAAAATAGGTTGAAAAAAACCAAAGAACTTCAGCAGTGAACAACCTGAAAAAATTCTTATATACTGCACAGTGTCCCAACACTTTATTTGCTACATGTAACATACTGAAAACAAAAATACAAAAATACAATAATAACACAAATACAAATATTAATCATAATATATAATAATACATAATACATCTTAAAAACAATATAATATTATAACAATATAATACATTACATAAAAATATATATATTTTTTTATTTCATGTAACATATTAAACATTTTTAAACTTGCTCCCATGAAGAGGTCTTATTGGTTACTTTTCATTAAAAAACTTGTGTGTGGGGTGCATACATTTTTGATTGTACTGAATTTACAAATTAGAAGCCACCTAGTCAAAAATAATTTATCATTAAATGCTTGTTTGTGCAGCTTGTTGTGACTGGACTTCGACTAACCACAACATTCCCTTTGTTTCACTTAGGTTATTCTA
Organism: Parotocinclus spilosoma; assembly: GCA_033117975.1. NCBI lineage: Eukaryota > Metazoa > Chordata > Actinopteri > Siluriformes > Loricariidae > Parotocinclus > Parotocinclus spilosoma. The sequence continues at coordinate 1,871 of JAVSBV010132200.1, forward strand.
AATGAAACAGAAGCTGCATTGATTTTTTTTAGATCCACACAAAGAATGAATTGATTTATTTAACTCTTAAGCTGGTGTATTGATTTTCCATTTCCCCCCATAGTGCATGAACCCTTTGGGTATTAGGAGTTGCAACTAATTCCCTCTGAATGCACCACTCATTTCTGTTGTGAATGGATCTATCAAACAGAGAGATTTACGGCTTTACATTTACCACATGTTGACTCATCATTATCGCTCAGAAGTGTGTGTGTGTGTTTCAGCACATTTACAGTTTTTAAGATTTTAGTGAAAATGCATTTTCATCAGAATTGTTTAGGAGCATCAGTTTCAGGCCAAGGGTGCCATAAGTCAATTTCAGTGCATAGAGGTTACTGCAATTAGCTGAAGGGTTGAATCAAGCCTGTTTAATGAGGTAGAAAGCTGCATTGCTGTGCTTTTACCCTTCAGAAATGGAGTCAGACTTCACTAATAGAGTGAAAGCTACTTCCTTGGCAATTTGTGCCACCTGTTTTCATTGAACTCCATTACAATAGCCTACTAATTTAGCGAGGTAGCTTTTAGTCTAAATAGAGTTGCCAACAAGCCACAATCAAATGTGAACTTTCACATCAAAAACACAAGCAGGATCCCTAAAAAACTATTTTCAAAGAAAAAATGAAAATCTGTTACATTTATTTGATCCGATCATTCATCTAACTATTTGGAAAACTAGTTCAAAACTGTTCAAAACTAGTTCAAAACTCATACATACAGATCAAGATCAATTGACACAAAAATAAAGTACATATTTCAGTCCTAATACCACTTTCTCATTCACTTACAGTGATTTCATGCATGCAATCACTGAGACTTCCAATACATCAACTTCAAGGACAAAATGTTCACTTGCTGACTGGTTTATCCCACCCAATGCCAGTCTCAAAACATCAGGATTCCCCCTCTACCATCCAATGAGTTGGACACATTTTTAAATGACTGATACTGGAAAGCAGGGGAAAAAATTCAAGAAGACAGAAATCTCAAAATGTTATTAGAATTGTAAATGCAAAAAATAAAAAGACAAAAAAGCTGTCCAAAAAGAGAACTGCAGACAGACTGAATTTTTGACACTTTATTTCCAGCATGATGCTTAGTGGTTTGTGAGCCTTTTCTGGAGTGATGATTCACACTCATAGTTGTGTACTGATGCTCCAGCACACCTATTGACTACTGTGAAACACAGAGGACCTGAAAACATGATATGGGGTGTGTTTTTTGCAGTTGGTTTTGTTGAGCTGCTGAAATTTTAAAAAAGGCCTTCAATGCAAAGAAGTACCAGAAGATATTGCTTCCAGGGTTTAACATATTTTATGGTGGAACTGGAAGACAAGACAATTTTTCAACAACATAATAAACTGTGAATATCTATTCATAGTTTGCATGGCATTGTCTGTCGGTAATATTTTGGCACAGAGAGTCAGTGAATCTTACACCCATAGAAAATGTGATTTACAATTCATGTTGTTAAAAGTCATGTTGATGAAGACTTTTCTGTCGACTTTTGTGAAAATCCCAAGCACACTTCCAAGTTAATAAAATTTTTGTTATGGAATCAGTCCTAAAATATTTATGGTGCGACTTAGCAGTATGCAGGTTTATCCCAATAGAAAATGTAGGTAATTTAAGTAAACAATATTTAAACACACAGCAACTGAGACTACCATTAACACAAAATTGGACAACAGACGATGGAAAAACATCATATGGTCTGGTGGGTTCCAATTTATGCTTTAACTTTCTGGTGGTAGGATGAGAATTTGGTGTAAACCATGTGATCCACCCCACCTTGTTTCACTGCTAGCTGTTTCTCTGCTAGCTTTCCCAATAGATAAACTACTATAGTATACATTTTAGATTCCTTTACTTCAGATTACTTTAATACTTACTAAAACTAAATTAGTTATTATGATAGCTATCCAGCACACTTGCTATACAAATTACAGGTCAACCAGTCAATAAGCAGTTTACAACATATCTGCTGCATGTAGTACTCTAGCCATTCAGACTACATGTCAAGTGAAGTCAAGTCAATTTATTTCTATAGCGCTTTTTACAATACAGAATTGTCACAAAGCAGCTTTACAACAAAGAGGTTTGATGCCATACAGAATTTTGTAAGTTTTGTACATATTTTCAAGGCTTAATTTTTGATAGTTTGACTGATAGTTTTACTATGGGGTTACCTTTGTGCGAAGTATTATGGGTAAGTGATAACAAAATTCCCCTCTTAAGACCCAAGACTCCAGCCAGACTCAAACTCACATGAACTTGTACATGTACTTGCATTGTGACACCCATATTTAAACCTTACTTAAAATGTTAGGTTGATATAGTTGAATAGTCATGCTTAGACTGCAGTCAGCTCATACTAGTGTTACTGTAACAACATTGCATGTGTGTGTGTGGGAGGGGTGTTACATGTTATAAGAAATGTGAGTTGGTCACTACCATAAGTTTTGCAGTTTATGCTAAGAGCTATTATTAAGGTTGAATGATCAGAAACTATAATAACTCAAGTAACCAACTGCCACGAATATATAAGCTAATTAAAATATTAAAGTGGAATGGAGATATTACCTTGGCCAGGTAAGTGGTTGTCTGTAAGCACACACGAATAAAAAATACAGATCACTGCCGTTCAGATCTCCTCCAGACTCCCCCTTCATTCTCCACCTGTGGCCATCTGCTTTGTAGACTGAAGGGGAAAGGGACAGTAAGACTGAGTGACAGTTTGTGTGGGTTTGCATGTCTAGGTGTCTAGAGGGTTGTTCAAGGGCAGTCTTCCTCTATTAATAGATAAGAGTAAAAAAAGCTTTATGGTTAATAAATTGTCTATATTCTCCCATGCCACATAATTCCACAAAGCCGTTTAATTTATCTCTTTACACACTCAAACATTCTCATCCTTTGACCACCCACTGAGGTTCTGTCAGTATTAGTTGATTCGTACCGGCAAATATGTGTGTGGGACATGGTCAAGACGACCTGAAGTGCTGATGTCCTGAAGTTCAAACCAAGCCTCAGAAAGTAGATTCTGAGGAAAAGGTGATTTAAGTGAACATGCCATGGTCGTTGGTGCTAGGCAGGATGATCTCAGTATTTCAGAAACTGCTTATCTACTGAAACGGTTATCTCTTGGGTTACAAAGAATGGTTCGGAAAAACGAAACATCCAGTGCCAGTCCTGACAATTAGATAATAAAGTGGACTAACAAAGTACATAGCGAATCAAAAGGACTATACTCTTTAATTGTAGAATTACAAAGGGCACTAAAACTTAAATAAAGAATAAACAGAACACAAACTGAAATAGATAGAATTCCTAAGAGTTGTACAGTAGTGTATGCAACAGAAAGCAGAAACATATTTACAGGTTAGCTATAAGGCACGCAACTTGCATATGTGCACCATATTTCACAAACCTTTGTACTAATGAGCTGATATATTAACTACACTAGGGAACACAAACAGTGTTACTCTCAAATCTGGAACAAATAAAGGATTTTAAAGGGCAGCTTCCATCTGATAAAATACACAATGGCAGTGTGCTGAAACTGTGACCCAGTGTTCAGAGAAGTACTGACACTAAATTTAACAATGGCATACCAAATACAAATACAGCTCGTGCAAGTGTGACAGTTGACAAGAGACCACAAACCAAACGCAGACAGCTTCTCCATTCTGAGACACAGTGTATGCACATACATTTGTCACAGTGCTGCTTTAGTTTGTCACTCACTTATTCCTTTCTTTCCCTTGTTTATTTTGGGCCTTGACTCCGTTGCTGTCATATCCACATCTCCTCTCCTCCCTGAGAGAGATGGGGTAAGGTTTCTAAAATTGTTCTTAATTGTGTTAAGGTTCCTACCTTCCCCCGGTGCGTTCAGCCGTCCTTGCCGGTCGCCATTACAGAGCCATCGGTGGGACGGCCTTATATCCACTATCTTAATTATGTCCAGATCCCATTATTCCAGCGGGGTTCCATCGCCATTCGGTTCGTATGTCTGACCACCGGCGCCCTACCGCATTCCCTAGAGATAGTGGTAAAGTCCGGGGGCTATTTTAGGGCCGATGGACTGGTATGGGCGGGTAACCCCCAAGGTACTTAGTTTGATAGGGACTCTTTGAGGGTTTTCCCGTTCCGTACTCGTGTGCTCCTCGCACGTTTAGAATTAAACACTATTCAGTCGTCGGTTCCTACCTAGCCTCACCAGCAGTTTGTTCTGAATAGGACACTCCCGGTCTGACTTCGTCATTTTAGAGCTCATACTCGCCCTCTGGCGCTTCGGCGCTCCTCGCGATTTATTCTCGTTCGCGCTCCTCGCGTATTTGAGTTTATTTTCGTGTTCTGGCGCTTTGCGCCTTTTGTGTGTTATTTACACTCGTGCTATAAGCGTGTCCTGAGCTGCTTATATGCTCGCCTTTTTGCGCTTTAGCCACTTCCGCGATTTCTTCGCCCCCTCGCGTGGCATGTGCGTTAGAGCTCACGCTCGCCCTCTGGCACTGTGGCGTCATTTTTCACTCATTACAGCAGCAACTCGGTCTTTGTGTCAGAAGTACACTGACCGACGCTCTTGCTCTCTATTAAGTCGGACTCTAGTTGTGGCTGGCTCGAGGTGTGCCCCAACTAGAGTAACGACTGGGTAAAGACGCACTCCATAAGACGTATGTTATGTAAATGTTCATGATGTTCATGTTAGGAAACGCATCAACTTCCCAGAGCTGAAGTTCTTCCATACAGAGGAATGGGCTACAAATTTCTCCAAAAGTCTTGATGTGTGGACTGATCAACAGTTACCAGAATTTTTTAACGCTGCACAAATGGGTCAAAAGAAATAATAAAACATAGGTTCACATTATTTTGACACTCATAGATGGTAATATATAATTTTCCTCAATATGGCCCAGTATAATACTTTGTCTAAAGGGTTTACACACTTTCAAACCCCACTGAAAGGGTGGTTTTAATAAAGCGGAAACATCAAAAGGAAAACGGGGAGCAACCTCACCGCATGGCACTGCCAAATGTTAAATCATTTACAAAACATTTTACAGGGATCCAGCGCATAGATTAAATTATTTTCCTCAATGGCTACGAAGCTTTAGATCAAAATGTAAAATTCCAGAAATGGGCTGGAGTGGCATAAAGCACACTGACATCTGATTCATATTCTCTGTAGTGGTGAATCTTGTTCACCATCTGGCTGGCAGACAGATGAATCTGGGTTCAGAAGATGCCAGGTGAATGCTACCTGCCGGGATGCACTTTGCCAACTGAACAGTATGCTGGATGAAGAATAAAGATCTGGGGCAGTTTTTCAAGTTTTAGTTGGTCAGTACTCTTACTTCCATTGACAGTTAATCATGCTGCTTCACTGTGACATTCTAGAAAATAATGTGCCTCCTACTTTGTGGTGCCACTCATGGCAAGTTTTTTTTTCCCTGTTTCAGCATGATATGGCCCTCCAGCACAAAGAAAAGTTACAGTAATGGGCCATTTAATTTGTTGTGAAAGGCTTGGCTGGTCTGTGCTGGCATAGTGGTTAAGGTATTGGACTATGTACCAGCAGGTGTAGGCTCAAATTCTTGTACAAGACCCACAAATGCTTAAATTATACAATATGCTTTAAGCTTGTATCACTATAAGTCAGTCTGGATATGAGTGTATACTAAATGTACAGAGCCCTCAACTATAATACATCCACTTACAACTATATTACATCTACTATCGTTGCCCTAATTATTATACTGCACGTAGGCTACATCTTATTTCTTAATTTGAAGTTGAATTAAACTGATGTGAATCTCTGCATTTGTGTTCCCAAAACTTGTCATTAATTTCCAAGGTACTACACTCAGATATATAGATAAATACATATATAGATATATAGATCGTTAAATATATAAATAGATAAATAGGCACTCTAGATCTAGATTCAATTAATTCGTTGCAGGATTTTAAATCACAGAATCTGGACAAATCTTGTCCATTCTCATTTGGGTATTTGGTATAAAAATAAATCCAGTGATTACTTTCTGTTTTCATTCATAATGGGTTCTGGTGCTATTTAGAGCATGTCTTGGCACTGCATACTCACTGGAAGCTTGACTCTTCATCATGTGTTTGTGGAGTGACAGCTGCTGTCTAAAAGCAGGGTAGTAAGAGTTTGCTCCATCCATCTTCCCACTGACTGTGACGATCACAGTACAGTGGGCAGCTCCAGCTTGTGCTCTTGCCACAATGAGAAATGGAGCAGTGAAACTGTAAGTAATTTTCACTCAGCCTCCCTCTTGCTTGCTTGCTCTCTGGTGTGTCTGATATATTATGTTCTTTGCAAATAAGCCGTTCAGTCTCTTCATGTTTTCTGTATGCTGTCATACTATCATCCAACCCATTTTAGCAATCTTCCTCTTGAAGTTAAATTTTATATTCATTCAATCATGTTTCACGTACTGCCAGCAACATTCCAGACTTCAACTGAACAATACCAGCACGATGCCTTTGTGTTGTCTACTTCTCTCTGCCCATTGCTACTGTAGTTCACCTTAAAACTGAAATGTTCTAAAACAGGAGACCTGAAGGATGGCGTTTTTAGGGTGCACTTGCATTAGGTGTGTCGTGCAGTGCCAGAGCACGTTTGACCCCCTAAGTAGGTGTGTTTGACTAGTGTAATCGCATTGTGCTGTGCTCAACTGAACTTTTTTCAGGCACTCTTGAAAAGGTGGGCTCAGGCATGATTCAGTTGGACGTGGGCACGATACACATGCATTGTGATCACAAGCCGTGCCTGGACACAGAGCACGAAAACTATCGTCAACTGCCTCTGTAAAAATCTTCTTGCACACGCTGCATGAGTAACTAATAATCAATCATTTTAAATGATTTCAAAATCCACAATAAATTAAACTGCAGACACATCTTTCTTCTCCACTGAACATCCCATCATGATGACGTAGGCATGCTTGGGCCCAGAAAGTTTAGCAGAGGGGTGGCAAGGGGGGACAGTGGTGCTCTAGCATGCTACAAAGCAATCAGGCATATTTACATTTACATTTACAGTATTTAGCAGACGCCCTTATTGAGCAGCTTACAAAAGTGCTTTAAGACATCAGACCTCATATTGTAAGTCTGCTCTTAATTTAGTTCCGCACAAAAAAACGCAGAAGAAAGAGTGTACTGTATTTTGTCCCTTTTTTCACTAATGTTTTTGTCGACTGACCACCATGCATAAACAGTTATACATTTAACATTTGTAATTAAAGTTATCTTCACTAGGTTCATAATGCACACAATTGACACAACTAAATGTCCAGTACCTAACAGTACAGTACAATTACATGTACTGTTATTCCCTTAGTGACCACTGAACCAAACTTGTATAGCAATGCATGCTTGTAATAATGTATGTATCTAATGTATGTAATTGTTTTAGAATGGGATATATTATGTAAAACTTCATCCATAGATGAAATAAAAGCATGGGTGTACGGTTAAGTTATGAAATGGCATAAATCACTCACAGGGCTTATTATCATTACATTATAGCATAGGTAATGACCTTACTAACAAGTCTACTCTTAGCCTTTGTCAGACATATTTAAAATTAATTGGAATATCAGCAATAATCCAATGCTATTTGTCCAACATCAGCGCCTGACCTCATGTTTATGTTTCAATATCTAGTACAAAACATTTTCTGAAACATGAAGGGTACTGTAGCAGCAAAGAAGAGACAAACTTCACACTGATACATTTTTTTTGTATCATCGCACCTCAAAGAAAAATGAGAAGACACAAAGACATCTAAGCCTCCATTAAGCATTAACAGCTGAATACATGGCGTGTTATTATCTGCTGCACCTTGTCTGGTCTCCTTCCCCATGTTTGTAAAATGTTCATTTCTTCTGTGATCTGCTTTTCACACCTGCTGCTTCTAATTGCTGATTTGATACAGCCCTATATAAACTCTGCTTTCTGGCCCAGTCCTTGCCAGTGACTCTTCTGCAAACACACCAGGGGCATCATCAGACCCACTTTGCTGGTGCATGAGACTCACTAAAATTATGGGAGTAAAAAGTCAATTTTATTGTGGGATGGTGAGCAACACTACACAATACACAACACAAATTCATTCCAGGCGTTACACTTTCCATACTCCAATAAAACATCTTTCTAAAAGTGAGTTGAGTGACTAACGATTTGAATCAAAGCCAGTTTTTTCGTTTGTTGTTCTCAGGAGTAATGGACAACTGCAAGTATTTAAAATAAAGAAACACTGCAGACAAGACAATGATAGCTCATAAGTATATGTTTGGTTAATGCAACAAATAAAAAATCTTTCATGATCATTTGTTTTTCATTTCTCATCCACTTAACTAGTGTTAAATCACTTAATCTATGTAGTGTTTAACGTGCTTATTTTTAACGCACCATTGTGCCCCTGGTGTTAAAGCTGTGACCCCCACTGATACAGACACAATTCCATTATGCTCTGAACAAATGCAAAAGTGATCCTTACTGTGCTAGAAATAGAAAAAAAAATCCAAATTGGCAGAACAAGCCAATATATCTGAATGAAGGAAACACAACCCTCGGTGGCAGTGCTGTTGGACACAAGAAGTCATAAACCTGTCAGAGTAACAACACTACCTGTCAGTCTGATGATTTGCTGTGTCTTTATCTGCCCCACATTTCTATCGGCTACAAAAGAAGCAACAATAAGTGTCATTCATCCTGCCCATCTATGTCTCTTCCTCTTTCCCACTCCCTCATTCACTTTCATTCTTTCTTGCTCCGTTTTCCATTAACCTTTCAACAGCCCTGTCTAATGCCCCATGCTGTCGAAATCACTTTGTGTCAGAGTTACAATTCCACACAGAAGAAACCATAATTTGGGGCAAAAAAAGAACTGTGGAGGTGTTTTTATTTTCTTCCATTGTAATTTTGTACACATCAAAACTGGTTTTAAAGCAGGGGTATGAAAACCTGCAACCAGATCGGTCTGATTGGTCTGTTCCAAAAAAAAAATGTTTAAAGAAAAGATCCAGTGTATTTTGTTATAATATTGTAGCACATAGAATCCCACTGGCATGGCACGTATAGTTAATTTAGGTTACATAGTAGAGCAAATTTCAAAAGGAGAGGTGGGCATCTCAAATTTTGCGTGAAGACAGAAAGTTTTGAAGATTACAGAAAAGGACAACACAGCACCATAACAATAACTGTAAAGCATAAACGGACTAAAGAAGTAATTAATTCGCAAACGCCAGACAAGAAATGCATTACGGTAAACAATTGAGAACCTTATTCAAGGACCAGCAGTAGCAGAGAGGCAGAGCAAGGCTTTGAAATCACAACTGCTTATTTAATATACAGTATATTAAACAAATGAAAAATAATACATACAATTTAGTAGTTATAGTAGTAATAGTAAATGGGCAGCGTGGTGGATCGGTGGATAGCACCGCTTGCCTCACAACAAGAAGGTCCCGGGTTCAATCTTGGGGGGCGACTTGGGTCCTTTCTGTATGGAGTCTGCATGTCCTCCCCATGTCTGCGTGGGTTTACTTCGGGTACTTCGGTTTCCTCCCACAGTCCAAAGACATGCGTGTAAGGTTAATTGGTGTCTCCAAATTGTCATTGACTTGCGTATGCAAAACACCCAAGCCGTGTAACTGGAAACAGCTGCACACCGGTCCCAAGCCCGGATAAATGGGGAAGGGTGGAGAAAGCAATGGCAAACTACTCCACTATCCTGCCGAAATACTTCATGGATCACATTATTGAAAGACAGAAATGTGTGGAGATCGATGATTCATCAAGTGACCGAGAGTCGGCTGCGACTATACGATTAATCCCATCCCTATTGGTATCTGTAGTTCATTATGAATCACTCCACTGCCAGTGCTATGTGTGTAGAGATTAGCTCGCCCAAATACTTTTGCCATATATTGTATGCGATTTTTCTGTGACAGAATCCAAACTCTGTCCACAGATCTATTACTATGCAGACAGCATCTATGCTTCAGCAGGAGTCAAGGACGACCACATTCAATATGTTACTGTTGGAACAGGATCTGTGAATGTCCTCATGACTATTGCTGCAGTAAGTTTTAAAGAACACAGATCATTTCTAAATGAGATTTGAATGAATCATTGATACTGTGAATTTCTACCATTACACAGGTGTTCATAGTGGAGGCCTCTGGGAGGAAGCTGCTGATGTTGATTGGGTTTGCCACCTGCTGTGTAGCTTGCATAATCCTGACTATAGCTCTTATCCTACAGGTATAAGCATTACCACTAATCTTCCAGTACAGCATTTCAAATGTTCAGTTACTCTGTAAGTGCCTAAAGGCTCACCCCTGTGATAACTATCCTCACTAAAGTGTTATAGACGTCATAAATATGCCTGGGCAGCATTAAAACAGCCAAGAGTTCCAGAGGGGAGAACCTGCTGTACCAGCAATTCTTGATCTGAGATGTAGGGTCATATATATGTGACAAATTTATGCCACACTAATAATCTGCTGGATTATCCACAGCAAAAAATGGACTGGATGTCTTATGTCAGCATTGCCTGTGTCATTATTTATGTCGTCGGCCATGCCATAGGCCCAAGTAAGTGACCATCTGACATAATCTAATACTCATTATGTGTAACATACATTATAAGAAATTATTATGAATGATTCCAGAATGAAGTGAACATATACTGTTAAGGCTTTGGCTAATAAATTGTGCTGCTTTCTCAGTGAAGGCTAATTTGATAGTGTTGCTGTTTTCTCTTAAAGGTCCGATACCCACTGTGGTTACCAATGAGATATTTCGCCAGTCCTCCAGGCCTGCAGCTTTTATGATTGCTGGCTCTGTGCATTGGCTCTCTAACTTCACTGTTGGGCTGGTCTTCCCCTTCTTAGAGGTCAGAGTTTCATGTTTCATACATGTTGTCTTGTATTATTATTTTGATATGCCAAAATGTCCGTTTAGTTTTAAATTGGATTTTTGGGATTATTCAGTTAATACCAACCCCAAAAAAAAAAAAAAAAGTTGAGACGGTATGAAAAATGGAAAACACTTTGTGTTTTAATGCTTTTTCCATACTGTTTACTTTTTCAGATTTGGGGTTGTAGGTTTTTCTGCGAAAAATTTGATCATTTCAGATTGTTATTTTTTGTGTTTTTGAACAAAAAAAATCAACAAGGTTTTTTTTTTATTTCATGTGATATTTGAATGGAGCACACTTGCTACACAGAGAAAGGGACAGAAGTTGGAAGTCTTACCTCGGGTTAGGGGAGTGGAGACTTGGGCACTTATTTCTACATATCTGTGAGTGCCAAACATTTGCCAAAAGTTTGGAGGAATTTCAGTCCATCCCAGAATTTAACAGCGTCAACTCTGGGATACTGGTGATTTTCCTCACATAAACTGCTCACTTCAGATCCTTCCACAACATTTCTATTGGATTAAGCTTAGGAGTTTGACTTGGCCATTTCAACATATTAACTTTGTCCTTCTTTTAACTTTTAAAGAATGATATATGGTTTCTTGAGACAAGTTCATGGACAAATGTCCTTAGTTTGTTTTTGTTTTTTTAATGAAAAATAAAAAAGCAATTATTCCATCAAAGATGGCAAGCCTTTCTGACCTATATAATCACACCAGCTCCATGAGAAACAAACTCTTAACAAGCATCGGTAGCTATTTTTCTGAGGTCTTCAGAAATCTTTTGTGATTGTGACACTTCTACAGACATGTTGTAAAGATCACACACACTTATTGTCATTCCACAGGTTAAAAACACATGACTCCATGATTCCAACCTAAATTAACTGAAAATATTAAATTAAGTTATATAAACGCAGATATACAGTAAGGGTTAGAAACACATTTAAGCACCAAAGCAACATTTAAATGTTAATGTTTAAGCATTTACATTATTGAGTTTTGGGGGTTTTTTTCATTTTGATTTTGCTGTTTCTTTTTAGACTTTATATGCATACCGGAATATGACAACATGTTTACAGTGCGATTAATGAAAAACATAAGTTCGTAATTGTGCTCGTTGTGAGACTACAACAGAAGATTGTTTAGTAGGCTACATAGTTTTTTGTTGGGGATTATTTTTCTCAGACTTATTTTACTTGTCAAATACAAATTCTACTTTTATTGTAGTTGCAATTGTTGATATTAAGATTTCTAGTTGTACTGAAATAAATGGACTGAAATGGTTTGTGCATATAGTGTAATTGTTTACATCGTAACTAAGTTGAAAAGTTAGAAAGTTGTGATAGTGGTTGTTTCTACATTGTGCAAAATGTACAAATGTTATGGAGGCAGCCCTTACATGCCAGAGAATTGAGTTTAAAATCATTACATTAGTGAGCGTATTGTAGGTGGTAGTTTGAGGGTTCTGCAGTCTGACATGTTAGGCCAGGCTTTTTTTATTGCTTGTTTCGCGTATCTGCCGACACTCATATTTGAAGAATACAAAACAAAAAACATTTTGTTTTTGGTATTTCTCGAATCCGCCGCAGCACCAATGGTTGAATTTCAAAAACAATATATATATTCTTTTTTAGCTTTTTCCGCCAACGTTTTTTCTTAATTTAATTTTATTCCAGATTTACTTTAATTTAATTATTAAGGTTAGATAAATTGTATTTTTAAATAAAAAATTCTTTTTATTTCCTCCGTCTTCCTTGTATTGATTCCACATAGTCTTCGAGAAATTGAAAAGTGCACAAAAATAAAGATTTATTTGTATTTTTTTCCTCTCTCCTCAGTAGATTCTTAAGTAGGGACATCCGAGAAACAAGCAATTAAAAAAGTCTGGCCTTATACGGAAATGTTAGACCTCATCAAAGTCACTCTGAATGCTTTAATGTTCAGAATAATTGCTTCCATGTGTGTGTTTGTGTGTGTGTATTTTCAGAAAGGAGTGGGGGCTTACAGTTTCGTTATTTTTGCTTTCATCTGCTTTGTCACACTCATCTACATCTGGGTGGTCATGCCCGAAACCAAGAACACCACCTTCCTGGACATCAGCAAGCTGTTTGCTGAGTGGAACAAAGTGGAGATTTTGGTGGAAGGTGAGGAGGGTGTGATGAAAGAACCAGCTGTATCAGACCACGAAAACGATTTAATTACATCCTTCTGAAAGCAGATTGGCTCACCGTGCTGGACTGCATGCTTTTTAATCTGCTTGTATGAATGCATTTCAGAGGCATCAACTCTGAACTGGGTAGATATGATATTTTTAATTTGCTGACACTTGCCTGGTACAATAAGCTAAGAGCAACAACACTGAATCTGTGACAGAGGTCGGGAAGTGTAAGGAGGTTAGGGGGTGAATTGAAGCTGCAAACCTTCTTTAAAAGGCATCACGAGTTAAAACCCGTTGGTCCGCTTCCACTGGAACAGAGGCTGAAAACTTAATTATACGTCTCACGTTGTCAAGTAACGTGGTGTTGATGTTAAACACCCAGCATAATTACAGTACAAGAGCACATGCTGTCTCGGCTGGTTTACATGTGCACGCTGCAATTTTACAACCTGTTTGTTTTTAGTAATTTGAGATTCATCTATAGGGCCAGATCGGTCCAGGTCTTGGGTATAACAGTAAGAAAAAATATGACAATAGAAACAGGATTAAGCTAAGCAAAATTATAGTTCTCAGTTTTGCTTAAGTGTGTTTTCAAGTGCATTCTCTCCAGTAAACACGATTCATATAGCGTATTGTTTTATTTATAAACAAAGTTAGCATTGAATCAGTGTACAATATACTTGATGTTGCTAGATTTTGTACACAGGATATTACGTTATGCAAATGTAATGTATCGAATATATGCAGATATGCGACAGATATGGACTGTACAAACAAAGCTAGAGTATAGTATAATATAGGTACTCCTGGATTTACAGTGTGGATACGTTCAAACAATCCATCGTATGTTGAAATCATAATTCGAGGAGATATATATACACTCATTAACAAAAAAAGGAACATCCAGATAGAAATCTCAGATTGCTGCATGCCTTTATGTCGCAGACAGATATGTAAATGATTATAGGTCTGCTCTGATTAGACACTAGGTTTTGCCACGAGAGGGTGTAAAAGTACTTCCCACGCTGTCTAAAAAAATATTGGCGAACAGGCTCTGAACGGCCCAACCAGACCACCAGTAAAGGGGATTGTATGATTCCTTAAACACCTCTTGTCTTAACAGAAGGATGCATGTTTTCATGGCACGCATTATGTGTCCAACCATTGACTGGCAGCCACTGTCACCTTCGTGTGCGGTTGTGTCCGGAATGAGAAACCTGGACTGCTATTAATTAGTTTAGATTCCATGTTCTGTTTGGGACCTGATGATGTATGGAAGCCTTGTGATGAGTCCTTCAGTAATGCCTTTGTTGTAGAGTGACACATTTATCCAGCAGCTGGTGTGATGATCTGGGGATACATCACATACAACGGTTGGTCATCCCAAGCAGTGATACTAGGGGCACTAACAATTCAGCCATATGTGCCCAAACACAGAAGGGGTTTTCCAGGAATGTCTTTACCAGTACTACTTCTTTGGCCTGCCCAGTTGTGAGATTTTCTTCCTGCAACAGAACTGCAAGCCGAGTTTTGCAGCAATCTGACATTTCTATCTGGGTGCTGTCAATGAGTGTGTAATTCTAGCACAACCATGGCCTTTCCTCAATACATCACTCCCACCACATGATTCCTTACGTCACGCAGTGCGTAGGGTACATTGAACAAGCTTAAAACATGACCCATGCTAAAGTTGGGCAAAGTAATTAATATAAAGCATATTTTGTAATAAAGTATTAAATATCTCTTTATTTATCTCTATTTATTTAATAATGTTGTGCAACTGAAAAATTAATAGCAATTATTGCATGAACAGCTTTTTCTTACTACATTTCATCACTCTGGCCATATGACTCCCTATGTCACACACTGATGACATACATTTACATTTACATTATTTAGCAGACGCTTTTATCCAGAGCGACATACAATTGATACAGTCTTACAGTCCAAGCAGTTGTGGGTTAAGGGCCTTGCTCGAAGGCCCAACAGTGGCATATTGGAAGAGGTGGGGTTTGAAGCCTGAAACATCTGGTACATAGTCCAGTGTCTTATTCACTAGGCTACCACAGTGACTTTCTCATCGTAGTATAGAATACTGTGTATACTGCAGTATAAAACAATTTGTAAAACAATACTTGTATAACATAGTTTCTGCTAATTCTGCTAATTAATTTCTGTATTTATGTTTAGAACTGGATTTCCCTTGTAATGTCAAAATATCATAAGTTGGACCATCATAGAACAGGGAGTGCCTGTACAGTCAGTGGCGAGGCGATTGCTCTAAGACTGCAAGGGAAGCTCAGCTTCCCCTAAAATGTCAAAAAATAAGTGATCAAATATATACTGT
>JAVSBV010132208.1:0-17364 GCA_033117975.1 Parotocinclus spilosoma
ATATCCACTATCGTAATTATGTCCAGATCCCGAACAGCTGCTTCGCATCCTATAAAGGCGTGGTTTTTGGCGCTGTTTGGGGCCAGGTCATCATCATTCAGACAGGATTCCATCTCCATTCGGTTCGCGTGTCTGACCCCTGGCGCCCTTGCGCCCTTCTGCATTCCCTAGAGTTAGTGGTAAAGTCCGCGGGCTAATTAGGACCGAAGGACTGGTATGGGCGGGTAACCCCCGAGGTATTTAGTTTGTTAGGGGCACTTTGAGGGTTTTCCCGTTCCTTACCTGTGCGCTCCTCGCACGGTCAGAGCTCGTGCTCTTCGGTCGTCGGTCCCTACCTAGCCTCACTTCAGCCGGGAGTTAGTTCTGAATAGGACACTCCCGGCCTGACTTCCTTGTTTTAGAGCTCACACTCGCCCTCTGGCGCTTCGGCGCTCCTCGTGATTTATTCTCGTTCGCGCTCCTCATGTATTTGGGTTTATTTTCGTGTTCTGGCGCTTTGCGCCTTTTGTGTGTTATTCACACTCATGCTATAAGTGCGTCCTGAGCTTATATGCTCGCCTTTTTGTGCTTTAGCCACTTCCGCGATTTCGTCGCCCGCTTGCGTGGCGTGTGCGTTAGAGCTTGCCCTCTGCCGCTGCCACGTCCTTTTCCACTCATTACAGCAGCAAACCCGGTCTTTGTGTTAGAAGTACACTGTCCGGAGCTCTTGCGCTTTATTGAGTCTGACTCTAGTCGTGGCTGGTTCGAGGTGTGCCACGACTAGAGTAACCACCGGGTAAAAACGCACTCTATAAGACGTATCCCGGGTTTGGTTTTTTAGTATTGCATGCACTTTCGAGCTCACTTTCGCTCCCTGGCGTTTGGACTAAAACTGTCCCTTATGCACGTTTGCCCCGACTGACGCTTTGGCATCCTCTTGCGACAAGTTCGCGCGTTGCTCCCATTTGGCCCTTTATCCTTTCGGTTTCATTATGTTAGGAGTCTCAAGCTCCGCTCTTCATCCCTTTTTAGTTGTTCTATATTATTTCCCCATTATTATTATACGACGTTTGATATACTTATCCTGCATATTTGGATCCTGT
The DNA here is from genome assembly GCA_033117975.1 of Parotocinclus spilosoma. NCBI lineage: Eukaryota > Metazoa > Chordata > Actinopteri > Siluriformes > Loricariidae > Parotocinclus > Parotocinclus spilosoma. The sequence goes on from JAVSBV010132208.1 coordinate 1,083, forward strand.
TAAACACACCACCACTGCTCGTAACAGATTAAACTTTATCTATGTTCTATTATGAATAAAATATTGACATTTGCCATCTCCACATCATTGCATTCAGTTTTTATTCACACTTTGTTTAGTGTCCCAACTTTTTTGGGATCCGCTTTGTACATTTACTGACACTTATATTATTATATTATATAGTTACTGTTTTATATATTTACTGTTGTAAAGATATGCTATAAAGACTTAAGTGCTGGTAGTACGGTGTTACAACAATAAGCATCCCAACAACAACTGATGCATTTTAACCTTATGCCAAGCTAATGTATGGAATATTCATTCATTATCTTCCGCTTAATCCACACAGGGTCTGTGCTGCCCTGTATGGAATATGTTTATATATTTACATCATTTTACTGACAGGATATTTTTAGTATATCTGAATATTGGAGGGACATGTCACAATATACTGTATATTGTGATTACTGCCTTGATCCAAAATATCCAGATCAACACAAAAATAGTTTATTGAACACAAAATTAAGCCATGCCAATATCTGTGCTCTGATCTAAACCCAATAAAATATCTGTGAGGGGAGATATAGACGAGTGTGCACAAAAGAGCACCTATGACATTGAAAGATCTGGAGAGATTCTCTACAGAGGAATGGTCTCAAATTTCCTTCTTTGTATTCTTCAACTGTAAAATATGTTATAGAAGGAGACCTGTGCTCCTTATTGGCAAAGAGAGTTTGTTTTTTTGAAAATAAAACTCTCAGACTAAATGTAGTTCAGTTGTCTTAATAAAGCAACAATATGGATTTGTATCCTAGGTGTTTTACATTTAGACAGTTAAATCATTTAGCAGATGCTCTCATCCATAGCAACTTACAAAAAAAATAAAAAACTTAAAAAAAAAAAAAAAAAAAAAAACTTACAACTGATATAGTCTTAGCAATGGTGGGTTAACACCTCTAACGTCTCATTTTTCAGTATGAGACTAAGATTATTTACCAAAAGGTTCTTTTTATTACTTTCCTTTACCAGGTGTGCCAATAAGTGCATAGGGTATTGTTTACAGTGCATGTGTAGGTATGTGTAAAGCCTATACAAATGAAACAGCCCTCCTCCAGTTTTGATACAAGTAAATGTGGAGCACGTTGCTCACTAAAATATTCACAATAGCAGCTCCCTGTACCTCCTCCTCTGGGTGAGCAAGTGTGGAAAATATTAATCTAGGATAGTAGCTTATTTGATGATCCAGAGCATTTGCCAAGCCAGACGTCTGAGACCTGGGGATCCAAAAAGGAAACTTTGACATTTTAATCCAAAGTCAGCCAGAGGACAAATGTCCTCAGTTCTTGCCTTCCAAAACATTGGGGGTGTACTGGAATTTGACTTTGAGGATGATGGTACAAATGATTTACTGAGTGTGGTTCCACTGCATAAATTCTGTAATTCCAATTTTGCCAGCATATTTATGGTAGGCTATGCTATGATATATGCAGCATATCTATAACTGGTCGGTTGACATTACAATCAAATTACGATGTGTTTCCAAAAGGTATCCTCATCATAAGTCGGGAGCACATGTACTCTTAAGGAACAAGCATCCAAAACCTGCAACTAGCTTACCACTATTTCTGAGCAATTTTAAAGCAAATACACTTTAAAAATACTCACTTAGAATAAGTGGACCTGGCAACTAGTCGCTTCTGGAATGGCTTCTGTCCGTTAGACATGCAAATAAACATGGTCTAAAATGACTAATATCACAATAAAGTTATACATGTGCTGCTAAATTTGATTACTGAGATACAATGCAGCATGCTATCTCAAATGACTGAATCTGAACTGAGAAATCGAAGGTCTGCTGTTTATCTGACCACTTGAAGAATCTGCAAATTGCAGAAATCTGATTATAATGGGATTTTAACTGTATGTAAACACATTGACTGACTTAATCTGAGGGGTTGGGTTTCTACCAAAAATAGTTTGAAGGTAATGGGCTGTGGGTGCTTCCAAATTGCCACTGTTGTTTAACCCACAACTTCTAAAACTGTAAAGCTGTATCAGTTATAATTTACTGAATAAGTATGTCTGCTAAATGACTAAATGTAAATGTTAACAAGCATTTGTCGACTTTCTCCGCAAACTGTGTTTCTCATGGAACACAAAAAGAGTTGTATGCAACATTTACCCTGCAGCCAAAGTAGTTCTTGCTTTTACTTGCCCATCTGTCTCACTGAATCCTCTTAGGAAATGTGTAAATGAGAAAGAAGTCTTGTTTGAGACAAGTAATTGCATGGAAAAGCATGTGGCGTGTTGGAAAAGTGGGACATTAGATGTAAACTAGGATATTCAGTTATTTTTATCATTTTGCACATCAGACCAGAAGTTTATGCAGACTAGATCCATGAGCTCAGTAGTGGTGATGATAGTGAGTATGGCACAAGCTCCCACCGCTGCCAAGTTCTACTATTTGGTCCTTGCTTGGGTTGTAAGATTCCAGCAGTTGTAAGCCTCTCCGGATACACGGCATCTGCTAAATGCTGAAAATATACATTTCATGTGGCTCAGGTGTATTACCAACTGTGAAACAATTGCAAGTCTTGATTTAGACCACAACTTAATGCTCAATTTTGCTTTAGACAAATACTGTCTTTATAAACAAATAGTATGGTCTTGCATCCTAGTTTTCACATTTAGACATCTTAGTCATTTAGCGGATGCTTTTATCCAGAGCAATATACAACTGATATAGTGTTACAGTCTAATTAATTGAGGATTAACACTAAGTTGACTGATTCTAATATGTCCTTGATTCTGAGAACGGCCTCCTCCTTCCAAAGCATCAGGGGGCCCTTTTGTGTAATGTTGCTTTGTAAATGCATGGTGTGTGTTGCATCTCTCTGTGTATGTATCCACACATACTCACAAACAGACACACACACACACACACACACACACACACATACACACCCGCACATTTAGGACTGTAGTTTTTGACTGAGTGGACATGAGTACACAGATTTTTTACATAAGTTTAATAAACCAAGTGGTTCAAGTGGTCATGTATAAAGCATACTCTGATCTAGAAATCAGATTCAGAAATCCAATAAAGAGAGCTGGATTTTCTCAGTAATCAGATTTCTCAGATTTGTATCAGGTTTCTCAGTCTGTGCATGCACACAAACGTAACACAAGTGAGTAACACCTGATGCACTTCTACCTGGAACTGCTAAAAGGCTACCAAACACATTGCAGAGTCTCTGAGATGCAGTAAATGCTCAAGAAAATGATCAATTCCAATATTTTGTTAATTAAATTCAAAGTTAATGTCACATCCATCTCTCAGATTATTGATTGGTTGAAAAGTTGAAATCATTGTCTAAGTCATGTAAACCCGGAGGTTTCTCATTATCTGCTTACTCAAGTGCATGTCTACTTGTTGATCAGATTACTGATCAAATTTGATTGGATTATTAAATCCATGTTAACACTCTTAATGATAATGCCAACTGCTGCCTATAGATATCATAATTCAGTTGTTCATTCTGTGGGTGTGAAACATCTATGAGGTCTTAGTGTGAGATTTGATTTGGAAAACAGTGACATAAAATGCCAGTGGATGAGAATATGAGCCAGGCCAACATAAGTTGAATGCTGCTAGTGTGACCTAGCACATCCAAAAACAGTAACAACGAGATTGGACATGCTGTGCGGTGTGACATGACGACAACCACAACCAACAATGACAGTATCATCATCCATTTTACATCCATTTTCACGTCAGGGTGACACATTAAAAGCCTTGCTTCAGCAGCTTCAGTAAGAGTGCAGCCCATTGATCCAGTGCCTATCAGTGCTTTAACTGCTGGACAATTTTCACATACACAGGTCTGGAACAAACTGGCAGGCTTTGGCATTATCCGGAATGCTTGAAAAGTTACTGAATTGTAAGAAGAATCACTGGCGTCACAGAATTCATAAAGTGACACAATTTGATGGGAAGTGTGTTCTACCTTCAAACTACAGGCTTTCATTTTCATTTTCCTGACTCTCAGGACAGCTGTGACGTGCATGACCTGCCGAGTAGCACTAGAAGCACAGTCTTTAGTTACAGTGTGAAGCAGCAGAATGGGCAGCAGTGTTACAAGTGAAACAATGTGCTTTGTCAAACTGCTCATTTTTTGTTACGTTTTCAGTCCATTTGCTTTTCTGAGAATAGACTGGTTTTATGGAGTTGATTTGCAGAATTTCTTCCAGGAAGCTCCACTACATGTGCTAAAGTAGCACTGTCAGGGCTTTGAATATGTTGTGAATTCAAACTGCTGGATTCAGGCCCAAGACTGGATTACACATAAGCTTTGTGTATGGCAACACTCACCATCTTTTCAATGTGTATTTGAGTTTTACACTTTGAACATACTCAGCATTGCACTTATTTCAGCCTTGTTCTACATGTATCCTGTACAAACATTCTGTGAAACAGCATCGACATGGTCATAAACCGGATTTACCACAGTCACATAGTATTCTATGCTAAAGTAATGTTTATTTAAATAATTTTTACAAGAAATTATATATGCAAATGATACCCACATGTACCAGAGTAACCACTAAAAACTGAGTAATTTATTAGTGAATAAAATGACTGATACTTCTGTTTGACAGAAGCTAAAAATGCATTGATAGACAGTATTACAAACAACATGGACGATCAGACAAAAGAAACAGACTAATCAAGGGAAGCTGGACAAATTTATATAGGTTAGAGAGAATTTTCATTTACAGCTCATTACAAATAAATAGTCGAAAGTTGAGTAAAGAGTAACCTGCACAAAAATGTCTCCAAACATGAGCTAACGGGTAACACACGGCAAACATATACATGAATATGGGTGACCCGATCCCACGAGAGAAAAGGGGCAAAATGTTTGTGGAAACAAGCCCAGAAGAACCATGTTTGCTCAAAAAAAAAAGAAAAAATGAATCCAGCAACTACCAGTATTTGTAAGTGACTTGTTTGTAACCCAGATTCACTTAGAATAAGCAGACCTGGCAAATGTGATATGAATGAGAAATCTGTGAAATGACTGGCTGATCTCACTGAAAACCTGGCAATTTAGGTCACCAACACAACCATTTTGTTTTGATATGTCAGTTGTCAAATAAGTATAAAATATTTGAATGATATATATGTTCAACTGTATCTATTATTAGGTCATTAAAAAATGTAAAACATAAAAAGTACTTTGGTCTCAGAGTTTTGGCTCCCACTATATTTACTGTATATGTTTATGGGTATTAAAAAGTCAGCTCTTATATCAAATATGTAGTGCACTGTGGGATATAAAATCATTGAGACTATTTCTTTGATTATACCCTGTATGGTCCTCATAAACAAATAACAACACACACTATATCATAGATATGTGTGATAACACCCCAGACAAAATCCATTAACAGAACTGACATGCTCATTTTGTATTATAAATCTAAACTAAAATTCATAGATTTAGGCAGGATCTAAATGAGGTACCAGTCCATCATTCATGGCTCAGAAGGTGTAGCAGTTGCCCCATGTCCAGACTTCCCTCCCTCGTACATGTCCAATTATGTGTCTGTATGAAAGTTGACCCAGCCGGAAGGCACCACCGGGAATCGAATCTAGGCTACAGTGGTGGACAGACTACTATGACTGCGATGAATAGAGGGAAGAATGAACTACACTCGAAGTATATATTTATCATCACAGCTGACAGGGGTCGCTGTTGCACTGGGGATTCGAACTTCGCAGTGATGGGCTCACACATTGGGCCGACGCGCAATCTAAACCCCCTGTGGTGTACTAATTCAAAGTAACATTTAGCTAATTTGACTAATTAAGATATTTTGACAGATTTCAACCTGAATAGCTTCTGAAGCAGTGTGGTGCTATTTGCTGACCCTGTGCTTCCTCTTAGCCCTAATAAGCTTAATATTTAAGTAATTAGGAACGAACAGGGGTGTCATTATTTCAATATGGTTATTTTATAGTTTAATGACCCTGTCCTTTTCATAGGATAAATGGCTAACTCAAGCTCCACAGTCAAGTGATTACTAGAAAGGACCTTTCTGATATATTTGTCCTGTCTCTCTCTGTGTTTATGCCAGTAGGGAACCATCTGGGTTTTCTAGGCCTTTAGAAAAGTCCCTAGGCTTTGAGGAACTAACAACAATCTTATTACACTGGGTTTATTACACTAAGTTTTTGTTTTAACATTTATGTCAAGGAACCATGCTACTTTTTTGCATTTCATTCATACAGCTATTGGAATTACCTTGACATTGTTAAGTTATACTTGGAAGCTAAGGGCTAACATTGGAGCAGATTATCCAATTAGAAGTTTTCTTTCCAGCATAAGTTATTAGACCTATGCAGCACTAGTTAGGCATTAATGGAGCTGCCTTGCATATCAGACTATTTGCTTAATTGCGAAGTGAATTTCAAACAAAATGAATGATGGAGACCTAGAGTAGATGCATCACAGAAACAGCGTTGAACAGGGAATGCTGTAGAGCTAAGCCAAGAAAACACTTCACCTGGAACTCAAAATCCAATGTTGGGGATGCTTTCATAAGTAGTCATTCACAACAAAAGACAGCCAACTGTTTTCTAAAAAAAACATTTAGATTATTGTGGTGAATGCCATATTCAATTTTAATCAAACGCTATTCTTTATGTAAAGGAGAAACACACCATAATCCCTAAGCACTCTGAAACTGATTAATACAGAATATAAATGATTGCAGTGTTGATTTATTTGTTTCATATATTTGTTTTCAAATTGTTGCTTTATCGTTTCTTTGTTTAGTTGTTTAAGGGTTTGTTCTGGTTCTAATTCTATGCTGGATGAGACTTTTGTTACGGCTCTTCATCATAAATGAGAAAAACAACAATAACTGAGGCTGAGAAGTCTGTGGTATTTGCAATTATTTTGCAATTGATTTGGCATTCTTTGATCCATATGAAGTTGTGAAAGAAAAACTATGCTATGCAATAGTGAAAAGTTTTTGGGGGATTTTGATGATTACGATAATTAGAAGATATTTTGTCAGTTTATATCTTAGGTCCAGTGTATCTTAAGTACTAAAAAGTTGTGGAATTGTATATTCCGTGATTTCATTGGTTACAGAATTTGTTATGCCTTGCTATCTGCTATTTGCAGAATGATACCTTACCGTTTGCTCGGTCTGTCTTTGTGCTATCTTCGCTAACCTTCCTTTGTCATAATCTTCATTTAGGCATTATGCACTGTGCTTTGTTTGCAGGTGGTGAAATACGTTTCTTATCATAGTCTTTAACAGCAATCTATTTGCAACAGTTTGCAGATGGATATCTTTTGAAAATCCTCCGTCTTCTCATAGCCAAACTACCTTAAAGGTGAGGCTAATTTTACATTTACACCAATTAGCAGAAGCCCTTATCCAGAGCGACCTACGACTTATACAGTATTACAATTCAAGCAATCATGGGTTAAGGGCCTTGTGCAATGATGCCAGAGTGGGAGCTTGGCAGAGGTGGGATTTGACCTGGACCTTCTGGTCCAGTGTCCAGTGTCTTAACCAGTAGACTACCACAGTCCCATGGTGTCTGCATTTTAGTCCCACATTGTTAGCACAATAATTAACATATTTTAAGAGATAATACATCCCTATCGCTTAGCAAGAATTGCCTTTTTCAAAAGTTTTTATGTATATAATTGAGCTTTTATGCCCAAAAGCATAAGGCCTTCGAAGTCCTTGTTCAAATAGTCATGGTTCAAAATTGCTTAGTCAAACACATCTGCTTGGTCTGAACAATTAGTCACAATGAAGCTAAAGAGTTCCCTATTCAAGAAAAACAAATACTTATATAATTTATATGAACTTGTATAAGCCTTAATACTCAGCTGTCCCAAAGGTCTACACCATAGATCTGTGAGAATATGACAAACAATAAGCAGACACATCTGCAGACAGCTCATCCTCAACGATCAAGCCTTGTGGTCATCACCTAGCTGAGGGAATCTAATAAGGTATACTCCTGAATTTACAGAGTGCAACTAAATAAAGACCTGTCTGATATCAGTTTTCTCTGATCCCTCTTATATCTCTTATGTATAATAGTCCCCATAATAATACTGGTCATATTCTCTGGTCCTCATATCTTAGACTCTTTGACTCAGTTTGACCTCGAGTTTTAAAAACAAATCAGTGCAGTTGTAAAGACTAGTTTCTTAAAAATTAAAAGCATCACTAAACATTTTATGTTCTGCTCAAATATGTTCTATTTCTCAGATCTGGAGAAGGTTATTTACACATTTGTTTCCTCTAGACTAGACTACTGTAATTAGTTGTACAATAGTACCTCGGGACTCCTCAATTATTCGTTTCAAAAGTCATAATGAGTGAAAAAAGACGAGTGAATTTTTCACATTAAGGAATACTGTAAACCAAATTAATCTGTTGCAGAAACATAAAAAAATTCACATTGTAACAGGCGTTATATGTAATACCTAAACTTAAACCATATACAGTCGATTCTGTTTAATCGGTCCGATTAAACGAACATGCCCTATGTTACAAGACGGGACGTGCTATGTAACATATTAAATGTTTATTAAAGCTTTATTGTGTGATTTACAGGTATAGCGAATGTACAAACAAAACTACTGTTGCTTACGAACTTTGTTCATTGAAACGTGCAATTGTCGTCTTTGCCAAGCCGGTAATTTCCACCGACCGATGCTGACTAGTGTTTGATGGTTGTTGCTCGATCTTATGCAGCAAACCAATTTTTTTCAGCTAAGCTTAAGTCCCGCCGTGGCATTTTGGCAGGGGAGACAAGACGCGCACAGTTTACTGACTAAAGCATTCTGATGGAATTCCTTGCACGTGTTGCCAGACACTTTGCTGTGTTTACGCTTGACTTCAATTCGCTGAGAAGCGGAGATGCAGATACATCCAATAACCACGCTGCTGGCTACTGGGTGCTTCGTTGTGGGAAAGAAAGTGGTGGGCGTTTTCACCTGCCGCTGGTTTTGCTTTTGTCAACACAACTTTTCGGACCTTTAATAAAAGCATAAATTCTTCCAGAGATCCCAAAAATCCTCCCAAAAATCGCTGATCGCTAGGTGGCGCCTTGTGGCTTATTTTTTTTATTCTCTCACGTTCTTTGGTCCGATTAAGTGGAATTTGGGTCCAAATAAGCAAATAACATTACACGTATATAATAGGATTTGTTTCGGTACTTTAGGATTTGGTTAGAATAAACCGGTGGTCCAATTAACCGGATTCGACTGTATATAGTATGTTGGATGTCCACAAACTATCGGCATCCAATGGGAAGACGCTCCGTCTGAAATGGACTGAAGAGCTATGGGTGACATCTAGTGGTCAGGATTGGGACTACAAGTGTATTCATAGCGACAGCAATACTGGGTGAAAGTATTTTTGCGAAGAAATACGTGTCATATAGGTACAGGAAATCAGTTTCGAGCCCTGCTTTCCTCCTGTTATGTAGAGTTTGGTATGTTCTCTAACACCATGGTTCAACTCCTGTCCCTTCCTTCATTCCAGGAACATGCTGGCTGGACCACTTAGCTGGTTCTTTGTGCAAGCAAGCAAATTAATAAGCCCATGAGAGTACAATACTCACACCAAGTGCTTCTGGGGTGACAAGGATGAATCGCACCGAAGTTGGGGCAGTTCATTTTCTTCTTAGACATACTTACTGACTAATGATTATTTTTTATGATTTAATTTGAACAGGGACTGCAAATCAGTTCGATGAAAACGCCTTTTAGAATAAGAGCCTCATTCATCCCAAACGTGGCCTACAGAGTTTTATTATCACAGAGTTCTGAAATATGGTGTGATTACACTTCCAGGTTTATAACCATTTGCAATCTCAATGATTAACTCGCAGTTGAGTGTTACAGGTACATGTTTTCCTTCTCATTCCCAGGCTTTCTTTATGGTCTTGCCTTCTTTCTTGTGATCGCTGGAGGCTATGCCAGACGGCTGCAGAGATTTGTGTGTGCTCACTACCATCCTCAGCGGGAAAGAGTAAGGCAGGCTTTTTATGGGTCACAGTAAGCCCTTTCCAGCATGTAAATCAATTTTCAGTAGCTGTTCATTGGGATTTTATTTTAGAATCGATTTATTTATTCTGTCATACAGACAAGAACTTGGGGAACAAAAGGAAGTTTCATGAAAATTCAAAGAACTTATGTCCATGCAATACACGAAAAAAAAAATGACATGTATGCAGTAGCAGTTAATTCCACAGAACCGGTGGAACAGGGTGGCCTTGCCCTCGAGTGAGGGAATTCTTGTCGCTGTGTGAAACTTGAACACAATCTGAGTATTAGACACCTTACATTGCCAGAGGCGTGATATGAACTGAGGTAGTCCAAGATGGTAGAGCACTGTTCACTGCTGAACTTCCCTGGTTGGTGCCTCTGTCCACTGATACCAAGGTGCAAAAAGGAATAATAAACAAGATATCCTTACAATTTCTCTAGTTTCTCCTAAACTTGAGTCAGGTTCCTTCAGCGGTTATGATGGCTTCCTCCTTTCTTCAACACCCAACACAACATTCTTCAGCATTCAACATCTAGCTCTAGATATAGTAGCTGAGAAGGTCACTGAAGGACACAGAACTCATCATTATCTCATTTAGACTTTCGTTTTCTGGGAACAAAACACAGCTGTAGATGCTTCCTCACCATGCGGTAGGACAGGAAACCCAAAACCATTACTAAAGTGACAGACAGGAATCCCAATGAGAGCTCTGTCCATCAGTCCAGATACTAATAAAGCTGACAGTTTAATAAACAGTTATGCTCGTTTGTCCTGTAACGATTTTTCCTTTGAAATGAGCAAAATGTGTGCAGCCTATACTTGTTTATTTCATCTTTCTTGTGTAGTTTTACAGTATTTCCAGTCTGCGCTGTGTCTCTGAAAGCTTGTAAACTGTGTATGAAACGTTGATCGTGAACAACTGTCTTTGTGCGACTCTCTGAACGTGTGTACGCATTTCTGCAGCAGAGGATCGTGTGGCTCCGTAGTCATATCCTCTCTCACCGGGGGACTTTGGGGAAAGCCTTGCTGCGAGCAGTGGCCAGGGGAAGGGAGGAACAGGAAAATATCCCCATACTGCACACCCTGGCTCGGCAGTGAGTTACACCCCGTTCTGTTCTGAGAAATTAGCTAAGGCCAGATTTTTTTATTGCTTGTTTTGCAGATCCACCGACAATCATATTTAAAGAATACAAAATAATATATATATTTTTTGGTATTTCTCGGATCCGCCGCAGCAACTAATGGTTGAAATTTTATATATATATATATATATATATTTATATATATATATTCAATTCAATTCCATTTTATTTATATAGCGTCTCTTACAATGGAGCATTGTCTCAAAGCAGCTTCAAAATATTACACTCTCTTAAAAGGCCAATCCCAAGTTGAGCAAGCCTAGGGCGACAGTGGCAAGGAAAAACTCCCTAAAATGGTAGGAATAAACCTTGGGAGGACCAAGACTCAACAGGGGACCCATCCTCCATCGGTGGCCTAGATGTTAACTAAATAAATCAACACTTTGAAAATTATGAAATATTTAATTAGGGGAGATTTCATTTTGAAGTATGAATTTTTGTGAGCAGTATATGTCAATCATACAGACCGTTTATTTAATATTTTCGAGTCACTGCTATATAAATGTTGTCCTTGATGACTCAGCTGCAAGCAAGAGTGCGACTTTAAATTAATTTTTGTCACGTACATTTTATTTGAGCTCTGCTTTTTGTCAGCATATACAGTTTGCCTATTGAAAGCCTATTAAAACGGATAAAAAATGATTTCATATTTCCTATTTAGAAGAACCTTTACTGAATCACAGAGTTTTTTTTCTGTTGATGCTCACACATCTACGCTGAAAGCTGTGAGACTGTGATAAATTATTAATCAATCTGCTACTGTCACAGAACACAGCAACAACGAAAAATAGAGCATCACCACTTTAGCTAAACACAGCGTTCTTTGAGAGACTCTGCTCCCATGGGGTGGGGGGCCCTTTATTCTTTTCAGCCAGGTCAAAATAGGCTTCATGAATTGTATAACTAATGCATCTTTAGCTACAGTGACTACAATGAATGATTACCCCCCTCCATCTGTTGGACATCAGGACACTGTTTTTTCCACTTTTCCACTGTTGCCCTAGGATTTCTCAACTTGGCATTGGCTTTTTAAGATAATATAATATTGTAAAGCTGCTTTGAGACAATGCACCATTGTAAAAAGCGCTGTATAAATAAAATCGAATTGAATTCAATTCACTGCTGTGTGTACATCACTGTAAAAAATGTACAGAAAGTAAATCACCTAACTTTCTCGTGTTTAAAACTAATATTGAAGGCACATTACATCAAGCCTGGTCTCTCTCTTTAACAACTGTAATAAATATCTTATGTAGATTCTCATACTGTTAAATGTTTGAAAGGTTATGAATGTTTCATGAGATTGTTTTTTGAGGTCAATACTGCAGACAAGTAATCACTTGAAAAAGGGTTAACATTATTTAACACCGAGTTGAGAAATTACAGTGCACCTCAAGTGCTCTTGTTTTCTTCTGTAGTTTAAATCCATACAGCTATGATGAGAGCAGTGTTTGCAGTAGCGTGGATCATCTGCCATTGGCTGCTCTGCCCATCCTTGCTGCTGCATCCCCTCATTACCAAGATGCTGTGGCAGCAGTGATTGCTCAGGCTAATCAGGTGTACAATGACTTTCTCCAGTCCCCAGAGGGGCTCGGCTTCACTGGGCAGGTAATAGCTCATTTAAAGTATAAGTACTATTACATATAAATGCAGTCCTGGAGTCCTGCTTTTCTTGTCAATTTTAGACCTAAATTCAGTGGCTGTCAAGTGTCCAGAAACCAGTGGTTAATGTTTATAGGTCAGGAATTTGACCTTAGTCCTTAAGAAAGAAATGTGTTATGGGTGGCTAATGAGAACCTTGACAGGACCAAAAGAATGTGGAAAGATTCATTATGCATTTAATTAACATCTAAATCAAACCACTTTAGAATTAATATTAAGTTAGTTCAACCTCTACTGCTTAAAAAGCTTCCCTTCTCCAGGTAAGGCTTTCCAAAAGATTTTGTAATGTAACTGCATGTATTCATTTGCCATTCAGCAACGGGCATCAATGAGGTCAGGATCCAAGTGTGTTATATAAGGCTGTGGTCGGACACTGTCAGTGCCTAGCAAGTTCCACACTAACCATTTCTTTAAAGACGCTTTGAGGCATTGTTAAGGCCAAAACAAACTATTATTCTACACTTGGCAGAGTGTAAAGTGTTCAGGCAGAGGACTGTAATGAAACACCAGTTCAGGTAAGGTAGGGTTTAAGCTCCAGAATTGCCAAGTTGCCACTGTTGGTGTTATGTTTTACCTTAATAACCTTGATAAATATTTGGTATTAAGTGTGACTAAATTTAAGTGTGTGTTTTGCCTACTTCTTTATTTGCTATTGTTCTCTTGGAATATTTGTAGCATTAGAACGTCAGCACTCAATTTACCTTGACATTTGGCAAATTGACTTGTTGGAATATCCTATGATGATAGCACCTCTGGTAATCAGTGTGCTCAAGTTTAAGATTTTAATTTAAGCATCCAACATCATTATGTGTTGTGATTGCTGCAAATACAAGTTTAATTCACTATGTACTAACAACAAAGATTATGTGTGTGATGGGTTAACAAGAAACAGCATGATTTTTAACTCAAGATCAAGACACATAAGCTATTAAAAAGCTAGACAGTCAAAGATTAACAGAAAGCAGTGTAAACTCACTTTAGATAGAATGGCAAATGATTATCTAGAAGCAAACATAAAAGTACTAAGCATTACACTCATAGAACCTGCAGTGCTCGAGCACAAATGCTCAAGCCTTAAAGGCGCCAAAAGATGAGCTCAAGTGCAAGTTTAAACACTGCCTATCATTAATGGCAAACATAGTGCACTTGACATGAGTGTCAAACAAAAGAAAAAAGAAAAGAGAGTGATAGTAGCTTAATTGATTAATTATTCTGCAAAGCGGCAACTCACCAAAGTGGCTAGTACTCGGGCAAGTTGGAATGTCTCATGTGCCCCAGCCAGGGACTTTTGGAAGGTTCAAGAGACTGAGATTTACATAACATAATGTCAGCTTGCTGGCAGTGCTATCTATCTATCTATCTATCTATCTATCTATCTATCTATCTATCTATCTATCTATCTATCTGTCTGTCTGTCTGTCTGTCTGTCTGTGTCTGTCCGCCCATCTGTCCGCCCTCGTCTATCTCTCTATCTATGTATCTATCTGTCTGTCCGTTCCTCCCCTCCCTCCCTTCCCCTCCCTTCCCTCCGTTCCCCTCCCTTCCCATCCCCTTCCATCCAATCCCATCTATAAGATTTATGTAGTCCAATGTCGGCAGCATGGCAAAAATAATTCTGAGCAGAGGCAGAAATAGGCTCAGTGAATCAAACAATGCTAATGCATAATTAGTTTTATTATATTTATATTTATCACGTTTTTGTTTTTTCTCCTCAGGTGTGCCTGGTGGCAGACTGTGTTGGTGGAGTACTTTGTTTTGATGCACTGTGCTTCAGTGGTGACAAGAGACATGAAAGCCCTAAAGAAAACACCAGGAACTACAGTACTGAGAGCCTCAAAGTAAACACCTGATTCTATTTTCTGTTTTCTCTGCTGTTCTCTCCACCTAACTTCCTCTCTTTTAGTTTTTCAAACCATGTATGACTTTCAAACAGTGAGACGCAATATATATTAAAATGAGCTTTGGTCTTAAAATAAGGCTTGTAGACGATAAACACATAAGATGAAATGAGATCACAACATTTTGCTTAAATGTGTGCGAGTAAATGGTTGACGAGAAAATATGCAAATGTGAAATCAAACTAATTTGTTGAAAATTGAGCTAAATTACAGTATATACATCAGCATAAGTGATTTTCAAATCATTTCAAGTGAAACATTGGTTGATTGCCAGGCCAAACTCTGGATTTAATCCACCTACTCAATTTAGAACAATTATCATGGATGAAATGAGTCCCCCACCCCCATCTCAGTGGACACAGGTTTTATGCAGAAGTACACGTGGCTTAGTTGGCAACGGTTTCCCAGGCAGTGAGTTCTGCTGCTCTGTCTGTCTGACCACTTTGTTCCCATGCTTTAATGAGTGCTCAGTCACCTGTGCAGTGCCCAGGGGGCAACGCTCATAGCAGATGCTGCATTAATAGGTGATGGTCCAGCAGCTTTGCAACTGGGGGAAGAGAAAATCTTTAAAAAATGCCCTACACAAGTAGGTTCTAAAAGATTTGATAGAATATACAATCACTGTTTGTACTCACTATCACTTTAATTAGGTACACCTTCCTGTTTCTACATTATTTTCTATGCTATCTTTTCCACTGATGCACTGATGTGGTGGTGTGTGTTCTGCTGGTATGATTTAACCAGACATATGTTAAACACAGTGATTATTCAGTATTCAACCTTTACAAAGTAAATTGTTACGAGGCTTACCTTAAACGCCGGTGCACTCACGACCCCAGCAGCCGTTACAGAGTGCTCGGTGACGCCGTTTATATCCGGTGTTTAATTGGCAATGTGATATCAAACACCTGGGAGGTCTACTATAAAAGTACGACCCCCAGCGTTGTTCAGTGCCACGTCGTCAACGAACGTACAGTCCCTCGCTTGCGTCGCGATTTATTTTTTTAAATATAGACGTGACAACGTATAGAGCCGACGGATGTGTACGGGGGAAACCCCTGAGGTATGTAGGGATAGATTCAGGGTTTCCCTTCCAGTCCTCACTCGGCTCCCATTGAGCCTCACTCCAGCTGGCTACACGCTTCATTTCAGACACACCCCGGCTCGACTTCCTCGTGCACTACAGCACGCTGGCCCTCTGGCATTCAGGAGCTTCTCCATGCCACTCGATTTGGAAAGCGTCACAAACCCATCCCTGGGTCCTAAAACACCTATAACTCGTATCATAACATAAATGAGACTAATAAAGTATGCAGAGATACTATCTGTGAGACCAATCCTTTTGTAAAATGAAAACAGTTGGGTTTTGTTAGGGTCCTACCCGCTCCCGGAGCTTGTAGTCGTCCGTGCCGATCGCCCTTACAGAGCCATCGGTGGGGATGACGCTTTATCCTCTGCCTCATTATGACCAGATCTCGAACAGCT
>JAVSBV010132216.1:0-17361 GCA_033117975.1 Parotocinclus spilosoma
GATTTGGAAACCTTTGCGAAATGTCTACAATGCAGCATGCAATGTGCCCTGTGGCTTTTGAGTCACCCTGTGTCCTGTGTCTTTTCACACACTCTGTATAAAAAACAACACAGACGATCTTTTCTCCCCTGTCACTCCACTGCTGCATTCTCTTAATTTGCTCCCTGTAGCTGCCTACATCAGTTTTAAAACCCTGATACTCGCATACAAAGCCCAAAGTGGAACAGCACCATTGAGTCTTTAGGAAAGTATTTATTTTTTATTTTAGTGCCTTCTGGTAAGGCACTAAAAATATTAATATTACAATAGTATTGGGTGCTGGAATTAACTTTCACGGGATGTCCGAATTGCTAAATCTCTTGCTGTCCCCAAGTGGCTTGTTTGTTTGTTTATTAAACCACATCAGATCCTAGCAAGTTCCGGTTGAATTGTGGCTATTCCTTATTGGTACTAACATGAGGTTTGTCTACTAGGAAGAATACAAATCATTAAGTAAGTTGCTCTCTAAAAGGGCATCTACTACATACTGTAAACGTAAATAGAAGATCAGCCAGATAAAACGGACTGTGAATGTGTACCAGTGTATGGTTAAAGATTCTTAAACTCTGGTCACGCATCTGCATTGTTAAATAAGCTATATCTAAGGATATACTATTAGGAAGACAGCAACCCAATCATAAGCCATGTAGACTATGGGCACAGAGTTAGGTCAGCTGTTGTCAGTGCCAGTGATGGCCAAACATATTTTTTTTCTGTTTTGTAAATGCTGGGATAATATATTATAGTATATATCTATTATGATAATTGATTTTAGCATATTAAAATCATAGCATAGCATTTACATTGATATTAAACCATGATACCATGGTTTAAGCCAGAAAATGCTCATTATAGCATAAGGATATTATAAAATAATTTTTGGTAAAGGAATAAAAATTCTGTGTTGTGTACTACCAGTAACCACTTTTTGGGAAACCAGCAGAAAATGCCAGTGTATGTTGGTATTCAATCATAGTAAATCATAGTTTGAGTAATAAAAATTCATAAAACAAATAAAAAGGTAGCCATGGTTTAAGTGAAATCTGAAATGACAGTATTTTACCTCCATCATGACATTTGTTGACCAATATGTACACTACATGTAGGTCTGGCTGTTTTATCTGTGTTTAGATTTGGTGATTTGGTATTATTGAGCTGTGAAAAACATCTGCACAAGTATTGTTCAGTGAGATGGAGGCCTGAAGCAACGCGGGCCATTACCTACAATCCCTCCATCCTATCAGATCAGCAGATCAGCAGCTCTGTCATAGTGGTAATTGTATTTAAAGCTGACTGATTAAATTTGCCCATCCCTTGTGCAATTGTTTCCTATGAATCTTTATGAAAAATGGCTCAGATTAAAGGCTTATGGAACTAGTGAGAACAGAAAGCATCTGGATATTTATTCGTAGAGAGAAAAAAATGGAGAATCAAAAGGACAGAAGGAGAGAAGGTGAAAAGGGTTGTGAGGGATAAAGGGGTTTCCTTTTCTTTCAAGCTAAAGCCAGACTAATCCCTGATTCATCATTGTACCAGGGATGTGAGGCAGAATGAATCAAACAGCAGTGATGTATTAGAACAAAATAAATAAATAAATAAAATAAAACTGAATACTTTATGTATATTAGTATGTATATAATAAATCATTATATTGATATTAATATAACTCCTAATGAAAAGCACACTGAAAAAGTCCAAATACAGGATCATTGCCTCTGATCACACACAGTGTGTGGAGTTTAGTAGGTTCATATATATGGGACTCCAGAGGGTCCCAGTGTTTACATGTGTACCCTAGTTTCCTTTCATCTCAAAACCATGCATGTAAACCAGCTTCTCTAAATTGTGCCACACTCTGTGTAACTTAAAAGTTAAATACATGTATAAAATCATTTCTGTGTTACTTTTATGGATGCTAAGTGTGAAATAATTGTGGAAATACTGTTTAAATTGTTCATATGAAGCTTTAATGTAGCTAACCTCCTCAACATTCAATCCGTTTGTGTCAGAATCTCCACTGAGCTAACAAGCTAACTAGCCCTAAAGAGTGTAAAAATTAATTCTGGCTCATTGAATAAAATGTTTTATGGCCCATTAAAATCAATATAATAATAAATATGCATATTTTTTCACTAATACATTTTGCAGTTATTCAATTTTGGATATGCTGTGTTCCAACAGGCAGGCATGCCCCTTCATTCCAGAACATGATGGACTTCTGATGACTTGCGATCTTGTAAATTTAATTAAAGTACATTAGTATGGGAAATCTACTATGCAAACTTGGTGATCAATTAGATTTTGTTAAGTACGATAAATAAATAATAGGGTGGCACAGCAGAGTTTAGTGCTGTGGCCACACAGATAAAGAAACTTCCAGCCTGGCCACTGTCTGTGTGAAATCTGAATGTTCTCCCAATTTCTGTGTGGATTTTCCAAGTGGTATGGTTTCCTCCACATTTCAAAGACATACGTCAGACCAACTGGTGTCTCCAGAGGGTCCCAGTGTGAGTGAGTGTATGTGTGTGTGCGTGTGTGCATGTGCCCTGCGATGGACTGGTGCTGTTTTGAGCTGGATCCAGCATTGTGCCATGCAGTGTATTTTTAACACCCGGAAACCATCAGATAAGCAGGATTGAAAGAAAAAATAGATTGGATAAATACTACTACTAGTACTACCAGTAAAAATAATAATAATAATAATAAAAAAAATAATAATAATAATCTCACAAAATAGCTTTTATTCATATTAATTTCACATTTTATCCCTTTTTATTCCTGCAGGGTCTTTGCCTTCTATTGATTGAGGACACAGGACATGGGCATAAACATGCCCTGGACAGAATACCAGACAGTAGTTTAGAGTAGAGTATATAAAGAGATCTCAGTAGATAAAGAGTACAAGGATTGTACAGTTCAGTACTAAACGTTTTTCATATTGTTTTAATTAATATTATTGTTTCAAATAAAACAGTATGTGCAAAGTATATAAACTACTATGTGATGTCTGGTCAATGTCCATTGTAGTCTGTCTTGTTTTATAGTATTCTGACAAAATATAATGAGGATGTTAAATGGCGCACACTGAAATAATAATGATACCAAATCATTTATGTAGATGCTCACGTGCATTACAACAATAAAAAAAATAGCTTTAGGATATAGAAATACGAAATATAAAATATATATTCCTTTGAAATATATAAAAGTTCAACATATCAATAAATTGCAATAAAAATTAATTATTCTTATATCAAAAGTGTTTTCTTTAAAATAACACTAACAAAATTTTCTAAATGTCACTAAATGTTACTGTCAAAAGCTAGTGAGACAGAGGCTTATACACAAAACCATACCACAGTAACAAGTACTGAAAAAGCCATTAATAGATGGTGTTTCTTTGAAAAAACTTAAGTTGTGTATGCAGACTAATTAGAAACAGACTGTGAATCAGAGTGGTATGGGAGCTGGGTTAGGCGAGGTTGAGTGTATAAGCGAGGGAGTGCTTTGTGAACAGCAGCGCTTTGGAGAGCCCACTTCACCTGCTGTGCACAATAGCTTTTTAAGCTCATAATCAGGCATAATCAGACAGAGTAAAATATGTGCCTTAATGACAAATAACAAAACAAATTAAAACAGATAGTGAGAGACACAGAGCAAGACAGACAGTAAGTGCTTCTTCTGAGAGGATGCTTTAGGTATTAGAGCTGGGGGTTTGAGGACTTCACCTACGAATTTCAATGAGCTCTGGAAGACCGGGTCTTACACCAAGGCTTGGAAAACACTTACACTGAATGCCAATCAGGCCTCTCTGGTGAGGTCATGTCCCGTCAGAGGTCACCGGTCAGCCGTGGCAGGAGCCAGGGTAGTGTGTCATCTTGTTTCAAGGAGCTGAATGCTAAATTTCCACCCATCGAATTGTTTATTAAGAGCCTAAGCTGCTACTTTAAGTTGGTTAACTCGAACTCACAAATATTGCATATACTATGTAGTTAATTAGATACACTTAATGTCTACAAATCATATTTATCTGTTGCTCCTCAAAGTTTATATTTAAGAAAAAAAATACCCACAACACTGTGCCAAAGCACTGTGAGCAGTTGCAGGTTGAATAATGAATAACATGGACAATCACCTAATAACTGTACATGTGAGGATCTGAAATGAGAATGAGTTCTAATTGTCAATGTGTTGGAAGTATTGACTGTATTGTGGGCTGTGGAATTCAAAGCATGATTTATTGGCATTAACAGGCCCAAAATGAGCCAAAAAAATCATTACTCATTGTCATGTTCAAAAATCCAATTTGAGAGCATTTGAGCTTTGTGACATGGTGAGTTAATCTGCCAGAAGTAGCTGGCAGAAGATGGTACGCTGTGGTCATAAAGGCCTGGACATGGTCAGCAACAATACTCAGGTAGTGGCATTTAAGCTGTACTAAAGTTGTATTAAGGGGAACTGGGTGTGCCAAGAAAATATAAAATATAACGTCAGGATGGATTCCTGATTTCATGTTGCAAAATTCTGACCCTACCATCCAAATATAACAGCAGAAATTATTGGACAAAAAACCATTATTTAAATCTTCCATTGTTAAATTCTGGTGAGTCCATGTGAACTGTAGACTTTGTTGACTGTTTTTAACTGACAAGAGTAACACCTATTGTATTGTGCTTTCAAAAATACTCTTCTGCATACCTGGGTTTGAACACTGCTACTCACTGGATAGTTTGTATTCTCCTGGCCATTATAGTGTGTTCCAACTAGTAACACAAAAGCCATTACAAATACTATTTATTATGTCTCCATTTGCTTCTCTGGATTTTGGCCTTGTTTTATTATTACTGCATCTCACAGACACTCTATTTAGACATGTAATTAAATTCTGGATTGGTCAACAAGTAAGAATCTTCAGTGTCTTGTCATCCAACAGCACTGGTTGGCTTTACAAGGAAAAAAATGACTAACACTACTTCCCTAGAAATGAGCTTTTGGGGAAAAATATATTGAATATAAGGAGATCCATGTAGCATCTGATGTTGATTCATTTAAGAACTATAATAGCAGCATCAGGCACCCACATATGGATGCCAAGTTGACCATTCTACTTGACCAAAAGAAGATTGATCAGGAATAGACTTTTTGTAAGTAAAATGGCCAAGATATCCTAAAGCTCACAACAGTATGAGTATAGAAGAATGACAAATCCAAGTTTAAAATGTGTGGGTGTAATCATTGAGAATATGCTATATATGGTTATTATACCACTGCTAAAACATCAAATCTAATGGTGACCCAAGGCTCGTGCGTAGTATATGTAGGTTACATGGCCAAGTTTATAAACATATTTAAGTGTATATGTGCTAATTCCCAACACACTCAATGCGACCATGTTGCCTAAATGAAAAATTACAGACAAGAAGTAAAGTGTAAACTACAATCAACCAATAAACTGATATGTCAAATGTATGTCCACTAAGAAAGAGGTAGCAAAAAAACAACAGCTGTGTAGAAATCATAATAAAGTTTTTAAGTGGTGTTTAAAAGACTAATACAAGTTCAATGAGTAGCTTCACTGACTTTGTTTCCATTGCTTATCACCTCCTTAATTTCATTTGACTCTGACATAAAAAGCAACAGGAACATTGTTTATACATGGTTTAGGCTGGCCACGTAGGGTAGTTTAATCCAATCTGCTGTCTGATGTGTTTGTTCTGTTCAACCCATGTGACTCAAGCGTCTCAGGGACTGACCTGGTTCAGAGCTAAAATAAAACATTACCACCAGGCCTGTGAGAAAGAGTGGAAACTTGTTTTGATTATTAATTAACATTAATATTCCTTGCACGGTTCGTGTTATCTTTCACTGTGACACAGGTCTAAAGGCAGAATCTGCCCATGGCTGTAGGCCGGGGTTGGAATGTCAGCTATACATACAAACCTGCAGACATCTATGAAAACAACAAATGCACAAAGTAAGGATGAGATGAGTGAACAGACTAAGGTTAGTCAGGACCATTCCAGCCCTGCAGCTTCATTCGCGGCCTGATTCTGAATTATTCAACAGCTGAGACAGTTGTAGTACATGCTGCTCTACTTGCATAACTTTGTGTTTTCCACTCCTATTAGTAAACATGCATGGAAACACTGTTCAGAAAAAAAAACAAAAAACATTAAATGTTCTTGGTCTGTAACAATATTTATATAGGCATCGTATGTCAATTTACATGAATACCCAGGCCCAGGGTTTCCAAACAGAACATTACCCATGGCTTCAAACTCAATCAACAGACTTGTCCTCTATGCATAGTGAATCCTGGTGCCATCACCGTATGATACAGTAAAGTACTTTGGCCGCCATTAGAGTTGTTTTTTTAGTAATAGTATGATGACCATTTATGCAACCCTAATGCGTATCAAAGCTGGGACCATATAATATAGTTATATAATAATGTTTCTTACATTTACTTTGGCTTTTGAGTATGAAACTGTATGAAACTGATATATGTCATGTTTTGTCTGGTCAATTTTATTTCATTTGTTAATAAATATCCATCCCTGCAAGGCCAGCAACACATTAGACAAATAGTTAGGATGGGAGCAATTTAGAGCTTATAATAATTTAAAAAACAAAATAATCATTCCATATAATAATGTAAACAATGTCATACAGGCAATGTCAACAAGTGATTGCAATCTTCAACTGCTACAAAAGCAGTATCCAGGAAAGACTGACTCTTTGATGAGCAAAGGCTTTACCTGAACAGCCGTGTTCATTGATTTCTCAGACAGCACTGCAACAAGAAAATCCATTCAACAATAGATGATATAATCGCATGAAAATGGGAGTTATTTGGCAAACCTTTAGCAAGCTCCATGGTAGTAACATTATTACACTTAAGAATGTCACTTAAAACTTTGTGCTATAAAGAAGCCTCATGTTAACCATGTCCAGAAGCAGCATTCAATCTGGGATTAAAGGCTTCTAGGATGGACCATCATACAGTGAAAACATAGTGTGGTCATATGAATTAGTATTTTTGTTTTAATACTGACAAGTTGTGCCACGGACCAAAGACAAAAAGGGCCATCCAGAATGTTATCAACAACACTAAGTCCAAAAGGAAGGCTCTGCCATGATATGGCACTGTGTAATTGCCCTTGGTAAAGGTAATTTACACTCTTCTGATAGCAGCATTAATGCAGAAATGTACATAGAGAAATGTTCATATGCAACATATGCTGCTTTCAAGATGGCATCTCTTTTAGGGATGCCCATGCATTTATCAACAAGACAATGCAAAACCATATGCTGCACACAATACAAATAATTGGCTGCAGAAGAAGAGGGTTCTCTACTGGGCTGACCTGCCTGCAGTCCTGACCTGTCTCCAATAGAGAAAAAATGTGATGTCAACCCTGTGCTGTTGAATATCAACAAATGAAACAGTAAAATGCTTAGTAAAATGTCTTTTAGGTGTCATAAAAATGGCAACACTGCATCGTGGCAAATGCTTTTCTGTCTCAACATTTTGGAAAATGTTGTAGAACTGGAATGTAGAAATGGATGTTTATTAACAAATGAAATATAATTGGCCAGACAAGGCATGAAATAGCTCAGGTTTATACTGTCTACAATGGATTAAAAGTCAAAGTAAATGCATTTTTATCTGTCACAACTTGGGGTATTATACATAAATTTAATGGTACTGTACTTTGTCTTTGCTCAAAGTCTAATCACATTGCCATCCATATACAGTCACTAAAATAATGGGCACATCACAGCTCCACAGATCTGTGCTTCTGTTCCAGCTTGGCTCCACTACCTGTGTAAAGTTTGCATGTTCTGCAAAGCTGCCATTGTGGGTGACTTGAGCCACAACTGCTGGGACTGTAAGATTGTGTCAGTTTTATATCGCTTTGGATAATCGCATCTGCTGAATGATCAAATGTAAATCTAATTTTAACGTGTAAATATGTGTGTGCATGTGTTCTGTGTTGGACAGACACCTTGCCTAGGGTTGGTTCCTGCCTTGTGCCTTGTGGTACCAGATGTGCCCTGGCCCCTTGCGAACCTGAACTGGATTAAGCATATAGAAAATTGTTTAATTATGTTATGTGATATAGCTGCACGGTCTGGAACCACATTATCTTCATATAGTTAAATATATTCTATTGAAATTCTTACCGAAATCCACCGTGTCTGTTTCGTTCACAAGGTGCAGGACTTAATTTCTAGAATTAAAAAAGCCAAAGAAAGGGGAAAAGCATTCTCGTACATGTAATGCAACACATCGTGTAAACTTTTAAGTATAGGCTTTTGGTTGAATTTAGACTGGGATGCATGGCTCAAGCTACTGAGGCCAGAGTCTGTGGTCATGTTTGGCATGCCTGCCCTGTCAAACCTAGACCTTTGGCCAAGAGTGTCTGGTGGAAGGTTCTCCTGATCTTGACTTTTGCATTCTTAACTTAGACTAAGGGCAGAGGGCTGGGGGTTCACAGACAAAGAGATTTATGGTGATCTGAGATTCTGAGTTACTGTCTTGCTTCCTTAGTGTAATTACTCAGGTTTGTTGATTGCTGGGGAGGTGGTTTGCTGATGTCTCATGTGATCCCTCTTGGTTGTGTTACCTTCTGTTTCTCCTTTTTCTAGTTATGCTGCCATAGCTAATGCCGCATGGGTTTAATGCTGTACATGGCATCAGTGACTGTTAATAGACTCTATGCTCTTAATCAATAAGTAACAACATTTTCTCTTTTCACTCCGAGCAGATGTTCCGGTACCTATTCCCGCTGAGCACTCAATATCCTAAGGTGACTTTTACATTATTTTATTTAACTGCTATTATTTGCTTAATTCTACTGTTAATACAAACAGTACAACTGTTTCAGTTCATATCTAAGCCACCCAAGGAGAATGGATCCCTTTTCGAGTCTTGGCCCTCCTAAGGTTTCTTTTTTTTTTTACAAATTTTTGAGAGTTTTTCCTTTCCACGGTCACCCTAGGTTTGCTCAATTTGGATTGGCCTTTTAAGATAATATAATGTTGGAAAGCTGTTTTGAGACAATGCTCTATTGTAAAAAGTGCTATATAAATAACTCTGACTTGACTTGATTTGATGGGATGCATATAGTGCTGTACAAAAGTCGTATGCCATCCTTCCACCATTAGATTTATAAGTCATTATTAGTCAGGTAGTAATGATAGCAATTATTACAGATGTTACTTATGCAACCAGGACAGTTCTTACGAGCACCTTGGGGAACAAAAGTGTACATGGATTAGAAACTGCTTGATTTATAGATTTTAGATAAAAGTGCTTGCGGAAGGAAATGTGCTCGTGGAAGGAAATGTGTTCCATCACAAGGCATGAGAATTACATAATACATCCGTCTGATGTTTCCTACAAGAAGGAATATGGATCCTATCGGGAGTAGCAAGCAATCTAATTAGAGTCCTTTAGATCCTTGGGTTTTCACTTTACTGCTTTATTGTACCCCTTTATAGTAAAGTTACTTCCCATTGCAACAAGCTCTGATTGGGTTTGCTTTTCACCGCAGGCTTCTTCACTTTGTCTTCTTTTCATGGTTATTTTCACCTCCTTTTGTGCTTTTATCATAAGTGAGGGATTGAACAATAGTTTAAACATGGGATTTTTTTCCCCACTATGAAAGAGTAAATTGTCGTTTGAAGCAGGAGATATGTTTTAATCATTCAAGTTCTTAATGATGACACGGATCCATAATTAATGTGCCCAGTTCCTCCAGTGTGTATGGATGAGCTAGTGGGACATTAACTCTTATTCCACTTTCTTCATGCAGTCTTTGCATAATTATGCCCTAATATTTGTAGATTTAAAAAAAAACTGCCCAAAGGCTTTGTGTTGCTGTTTTGTTCATCCTATCTCTTTATTACCTTGATCTTGACAAAACTTTAGGAAGCACGGTGTTAAGATGCGGTTACACCAAAGGGTTATGTATTCCGGAAACCGGGATACCCTTTAATAACATTATACAATGGGTATGGAAAGTATTTAGAACCCTTTAAATTTATCACTCTTTGTTTCATTGCAGCCATTTGCTAAAATCAAAAGCGTTTATTTCTCTATGTCCCATCTTGACAAAAAAAACCCCAGACAAGTAGAAATTTTTGCAAATGTATTAAAAAAGAAAAACTGAAATATCACATGGTCATAAGTATTCAGACCCTTTGCTCAGTATTTAGTAGAAGCACTGATGAGCAGTGCCTGTTTTTTTCCACACATTAGACAGAGACATTAGACATCCACACAGCTTAGAATTAACGATCCAATAAGTTGGCTTTGAAGATGCCAGCCACGTTCCAGACATAGCCTCATCCATTACTTGCTCGAGTATTCAGAAGACATTTTTCCTTTTATATCTAAAATAAAAGGCTGTTCTGTGTCATTTTGCTTCACCCTGTATACGTTCAGTGGAGCAGATAGAGTAGTGTAACACCTCAAGTAGCTAAACCTCCTAACACCTAAAGGCTAAATTAGCTATAGTTATTAATGGTAATGAGCAAGTAGAGTGTGACAAGATACTCATCACACGAGACGAGACACCATATTTTGTTCATGAGAACTAGCACAACTGCCTAAGATACAATAATGTCATTTTTATTGAGAATTGAGCCTTTTGGGCACCGACCATGTCCCCTGTAGTTGAAAAAACACACTGACTTTGGACAGAGGTAGCAGAGGTATAAAGATATGCTTTGGCACATGGAGACAACAAAGGCTGTTTTGTGCAGGGATTCAAGGCCACTGAGCGAGCAAAACGTGAGCATGATAGTATGGTGTATTTTGTTTCAATGTGTGGAGCAGTTGCCTAAATCCACTACAGAAAATAGTCTCATATCAGCTGCAATGAAACACCTATATTTCTTGTTATTGCTGTGGCAACTTGACTGGAAGTTGAGGACCAAAGGCAACACTTGTTGCCTGTCCTTTAGTCATTTTCTTTAGAAAAGTGACTAGCTTAAGTAGAGAGCCATGGTACTGTAAGTGTTTATGCGTAGTGCTAGTATTAGCTGTCGCACTGTTTCTTGTAGAACTTACAAACAGTTTGTGTTTTGCCACTCTGTTACCATCTATTGTTTCCACTGGGAACCCAAAGTGCAGCCATACATATGACTTAAAAGTAGCAGGAGGATCTTCTATGTGAACTTCCTTCAACTCTGACGTTACACTGATTGCTACTCTTACTACTACACCTTGCCAGATCTCTTTTTAAAAGTTCCTTGAGACAGGTTAAAGCTTGATGAGAAAAATTGTCATGGTTTATGTCATTCATAGTCACACTCCTATGAAGCAGTGAATCTTCTTAAACTCACCTCAGCATGTATTTTACAATCACTTACAAGTCACTCTGAGTAACATTATCATATTATAACATCATCATTAATTCAACAAGTTGCCTCTGTATTTTTAATAGTACCATAACTATGTACATATTATAGGAAGATAAAAGAAAGGCCAATGATGCTCTCTTGTTCACTATATGTGTGTCTGTGTGTGCATGTCCGCGCTTATAATCATTTTTACATTGTGTATTTTGCTTGGCAAGATGGAATTGAAAAAAAGATAAACATGACACTGTGTGCCACACTTTCATCATTTTAGCAATTTAGGTTATTTCAAAATAAGTGAATATTTGCGAAAAAAAACCCAATAAGGTTTATCTTTTTGAACATTAGATATATTGTCTTTATAGTGTATTCAACTGAATATACGTTGAAAAGGATTTACAATCACCGTATTTTGTTTTTATTTATGTTTTGCACAATGTCCCGCCTTTGTTGGATTTGGGGTTGTATTTAAAAGCCCACAAGGGGGTTTCAAAACAGCCAGCTGTTACTTTAGGGACAATGCTACTAGATTATTAACACTCAAAAGCACTCCCATCCCACTGCTGGTGTAGATTCTTTGTGACAGATACGCCCTGCTTTCTTCTGTAATTTTACACAATTACCCCATCACTACTGGTTTCCTGGAACAGAGCAATGCCTGTGAATCCCAGGCTTTCCTGTAACCAAACTAAGCTCTAAACTAGAGTCTCACACCCACGTTTGACCAGAACCGGCTCTCGAAAAAGGCAATTCCTCTTTAACACGGGAAAATGCCTTGTTAAAATTTAATATTATTTTGGCCTCTCCTGCGCTGTGATTAGCAATCTCATTTTAAAGGCTTTTGGGAGCTATAGTTATTTTTTACGAATGTCTCATATTTTATATGAGTTGTGCCTGTAACTTCGGTAAATGTTGCGTTCCCAGCACATTGTGGGACATGCAGTCACTCTTCAGATGCTTCTTTTAAGAATGGTAGCCTAAGCCTTTCATACTGATTGTAATGTTGTGATTGCAAAATTTGTTGAGATAGACAGGTTGTGGAGCTTTGTGTGAATATTTATGGGAGTGGACAGTGGTCAGTCTGTGTGTTGTTCAGGTTGTAGGTGATGAGACTGGTGTTCTCGAGTCTGGTGGATCTGGCTCTGGCTTTGATGTTTCTGTACCTCCTTCTGGATGGCAGGGGTTGAAACAGGAAGTGGCTGAGGTGTGTGGGGCCGGAGGACTTCCTCAGATATTGTTGCAGAGGTCCTAAATGGGTGGGAGGGAAGATGTGGTGATGTACTGGGCAGTTTCCACCACTCTTCTTGTGTTCAGCAGCAGTGGCACTGCCATACCACACTGTGATGCAGCTGCTCACAATGCTCTCCACAATAGACCTGTAGAAATTGCAGAGGAGCTGTTTAGGCAGGTTGACGCTCTTTAGCCGTCGGAGGATGTGGAGGCATTTTTGTGCTTTGCTGATGACATGGGATGTGTTCAGTGATCCTCAGAAATGTGGAATCTTACGATCTTGAAGCTGCTCACGCTCTCCACTGTTGCCCCCTCCTTGCGCAGGGGTGCATGCACTCTGGTTTCCTGCTGATCCTCTACTCTTTCATCATTGCTGGTGATGTTGAAGATGACTATTGTGTTGTCAGCAGACTTAATGATGGTGTTGTTGCTGTGTTTGAAGAAACAGTCTTGGGTATACATAGTGAGGTGTGGTCACCCATTCTGATGGACTGTGGTTTGCCAGTGAAAAAGTCCATGATCCAGTTGCAAAGAGTATCAATGATTCCAAGGGTGTGAAGCATGGAGACCAGTCTGCGTTTGTTCTCTCAGAGGGCTGAGTACGATGTGTATTGCCAGGGTGACTGCATTGTCCGTGCATTTGCCCGGAAGGCGAACTGATGTGGGTCCAGAGTGCTCAGGACTCTTTATGTGAGCCAGGATCAGCTTCTAAATTTAATCACAATGGGTGTGATGGTATGGTAGTTGTTCAGGCAGGAGTTGGTGGTATTTTTTTGAATTAGGATGTTAGTCCTAAAGCAGGCAGGAATCTTGGACTGTGCCAGTGAGACATTATAAATGTCTGTGAAAAGGGTAGTTGGATTTACACGTGCTTTTATTGCTCTGCCTGGAATACCATTTGAACATCGCGAACTTCACTGTTCATTCACAGCTTTTTGTTTGGAAATGTTCGAATACGTTTTTTTTTGTTTGTTTGTGTTTTTAGATTGTGCTATATTTAAGTAAACTGCTTTTTCATCCTGACCTTATTGTAATATTGACCTTTTTAAGAATTAAAATTATAGAACATAACTAGAAAATGCAGCTCCCGGAGGAACTGCGGATATGTGTTGCATCGGTGCCGTTGGTTCTGGCCTAGGGCCGGACTGAGACCCGGCCGATTCCGGTCGAGCCTAGGTTTGAGGCACGGTGGGCTTTGATCAGGTGCGAGTGTGAGTCCTGGGAGGTTGTGGTAAGGCGTAGGCCCGAGACCCGGTCGATTCTGATCGAGGTCTAGTTTGAGTCCCAGTTTTGACATCACTAGAGTGGGGCCATTCAAAATGAATGGGGATATTTTTTAAAGAGTGATAAAAAGTGAACGGAGCTTCTGATCACTTTGAAAATTAACCTCGCCAGTGACATCATAGCCGGGTTCAACTGGTCAGATTTTCGTATTTATAGCTTAGAAACTGACCAAGCTACAGCAGTTTAAAAACAGCCCTATTCATTGTCTATCGGAATTTTGTGCCAGAAAATCGGGGGCACCGGGTGCACCGTGCGATATCTCTTAGCTATGAACAAGCACGCTTCTCCTGCTACAGCAACACACATAATTATATTTAGATATTGATAAACTTAGCCATAACATTTATTTTTTTGTATGCTTCATAACAGAAGTAAGGCTTAAACAATAGAAGAAATATGTAGTTTTGTATTAGATTGTAATAGTAGCCTATATAACTTTGATCTGCTTAAATTTTCTTTACAGATAGATCTACTATGACTCTTGAACTATGGCGAGCGAACCCATTGAAGGTTTTCAGGAGGTGAACCTGGCATCACCCACTACCCCGGACATGCATGGCATAACTGAACTGGGCCCACAGAAGTCCAGCACTCCACCCAGCACCCAGTACCGTACACATTCTCTGTCATCTACAGCTTGTGTTCCTACCACGCTTGATATCGATCAGTTGCCCACTCAGCCTGTTTACCCTGCTCCCAGAGACCTGAAAATTTATGAGCCACACAATGGAAGGTAAAACGGCAGCAAAAAGGTGAACTGGCTAGCACCTATAGCTTATAAAGCAAGATATATTTTAAAGTTTACGAGCATTATGTAGGTAGAAGAAAGCAATTCTAGAAATGTTGCTAATGTGAGAGGTCCGAATCAAATGTGACACCAAAGTTTTTTTTAGATAGATAGATGGACTGACAGCCTGTCTTTATGCGGTCAACTCAAAATGCCCTCAGGTTTATCTAAAGTATCTTATCTTATCTTATCTTATCTTATCTTATCTGTACAAAATGTCTATAATGAAAGGGTTACGTTTCTTAAATCTGAGATTTAGTTATTCATGTGTTTGGGCACATAGCCAAGGCTATGGGCTAAAGTTAAAATAATAAGCCGTGTACAGTAAACGTGTACGAACTGGATCAGGTAAACATGTGGATGACTTGGAGGATGCAAACAAGGGATTCAATTCAGTCAACACGTGCTGCATATAATAGGTTTCTGAACAGCTGAGTATTGTGATGCTTCAAGTTTTGTTTGTTATTAAAGAAGTTAATGAAACCATTACACTTGCAATCAGGCAGCATTAAACTCCTTGACGAAAATATAGCTGTAAAACTCGCTGTGCAGTTATGTCTCATTCAGATATTTAAATGATTACAGGTGTGGTCTAATGAGACTCTGGGTCTTGCCACAATAGGGAATAAAGGTGTTTCCCATGTTGCACCAATAAAAAGGCTTGCAGAGGCTACTTTTGGTGTTGGAAACAGTGATTGTTTAAGAGCACATGTACATAGCTCATATGAGATCCCTAGAAGGCGCTGGCTTAGGGTTAATCGAACGCTAAGAACATCCGGTGTGGAGAGTATACTATCCCTACAGCCCTGGCATGTAACCGCTGGATGTCCGCGGCTCTGCATACCCCCGTTTGGGGCTCCGGGTGGGGAGTAAGGATAGTGATGTTAAAACTACTACAACATGAATACCAAAAACAACCCAAAACGCAAACTTGTTGACTACGACAACGACTCAGAACAGACAACGCCCTTAAACCAGCATGGATTAACAGACAATTGGCCAAGATATGTGCTGATGAAATCTACCCAAGAAGACACAAAAATAACCAAACTATCTCCTTTTGCACTACAGAAAGGCATCATGGGTATTGCAGGCACCGTCAAAGATGCGAAGAAACTAAGATCAGGACAAATCCTAATAGTGTGTATTAAGAAAATACAAGTGGACAACCTGTTAAGTACAACACTTTTGCAAATATCAATGTAAAGACTTTTTCTCATCCATACTAAACAGCAGCAAGGGAGCCATCAGATGCCGTGATATTGGAGACATGGAAGAAAATGAAATAGCAAAGGAACTGGCTCCTCAAGAAGTGAGCAATATAAAGAGAATAACAATGAAGAGACAAGACAAAATCATAAAAACAAACACCTATATCATAACCTTTAAAAAAAACCACACCTCCTAGCAAACTATTAATAGGATAGCAAAGGGTGGATGTAGACCCCTACATTCCAAATCCTATTAGATGTTACAAATGCCAAAGGTTTGGACACGGATCAGCGGGATGCCGAAACGTCGCAATATGCGGTAACTGTGGGGAAGAGGGGCATGATTTGCTGTGTACAAACAAGCCCAAGTGTAATAATTGTGGAGGCCCACATGCAGCTTCAGATAAAAACTGCCCGATGTGGCTGAAGGAAAAGAGATCCAAAGAATAAAACACACAAAGAAGATCAGTTATGCTGAAGCAAAAAAACAACTTCCGGACACCTCAAGCTTCAAATTTGCTAAAACTTTTGCAGATGTGGTAAAAGTAACGCGAACAACCAGCTGCCAAACTGAATACACATGGTTAAACAGAGATAAACCACAAATAGTCAACACCACCAAAGAACCAACATACCCAAAACCAAAAACTATGTGTACACAGAGTGTAAACACAACCCAAGTAACGCCCAGTACTAGCAAGCCCCAAGAAGATGCAACAAATAAAACTGAGAAAACAGGAAAAACCAATGACATCTCAGACCGCAATATGCGTAAAGCAGAAACGTACCAGGATATAGAAATGAAAGACGAGGGACATACCAGACACCCCAGTATATCTCAAAAAAACAAGAGCAAACATCGCTCAAACCTACCAAAACCTAAATGACACACAGCTCTATAATTCAGTGGAATTGCCGAGGCCTGAGGGCTAACTATAGTGAACTGCAGAGACTAACCCTACTTATCAACCCATCAGTTATATGCCTTCAAGAAACCCTAGTATCACCGAATACCAACATAACTCTGAAAAATTACACTGCATACCACAAACCAGGACCAAACACAAGCAAAGCAACGGGAGGAACAGCAATCTATATAAAAAATGACATTCCACATAACCATGTCCCCCTTAATACCCAACTGCAGACAACAGCAATTAGAATATCAAACATTATCAATAAAAAAATTACCATTTGCAATATATATATCCCACCAAACTCAACACTAAACTTAACAAAATTGATCAACTTAACTGAACAACTCCCACTACCATTCATTATTCTAGGAGATTTTAATAGCCATAACACCATGTAGGGAAGTCAAAACACAACCAGCAGAGGGAAAATAATAGAAGAATTTATAAACACAAACAGTCTATGTATAATGAATGTACCCGGAAACACATACCTACACCCAGGACACGGGACATATTCTACAAT
>JAVSBV010132235.1:0-17361 GCA_033117975.1 Parotocinclus spilosoma
TATAATATAATATAATATAATATAATATAATATAATATAATATAATATAATATAATATAATATAATATAATATATATAATTTTTTAATTAAAGGGCCAAAAAGTTTAGAAAACTTGACATGTTAGTGATTGATAAACAGCATATATATATATATATGGCAAGTTTTTACACCTACAAAAAATGGAGAGGTATTTTTTTTTATCATAGATGCACTTAACTTGTGAGAGGCAGAATCTAATAAATTACATCGTATGATTTCTAATTAATTGATTTGCAGTTTATTTTATCACTTACCAAGTATTTGATCACCTACTGACGAGCAGGAATTCTGACTCTTACAGATCAGTTAATTTTTCTATAAAAAGCCCTCCTATTCTGCACTCGTTACTTGTATTAATTACACCTGTTTGAACTCATCACCTGTATAAAAGACACCTGTCCACACACTCATTCAATCACACTTCAAAATCTACACCATACCCAAGGCCAAAGAGCAGGAACAAAATTGTAGACCTGTGGAAGGTTGGGATGGACTACAGGACAATAGGCAAGCAGCTTGGTAAAAGGCAACAACTGTTGTCGCAATTATTAGACAATGAAAGAAACACAAGATAACTGTCAGTCTTCCTCAGTCTGGGGCTCCATGCATGATCTCAATCTGTGGGGTGAGAAAGGAATCAGGCCAGAAATCAGCTCAGAACAACAAAGGAGGACCTAGTCAATGATCATAAGAGAGCTGTAACCACAGTCTCAAAGATGATGGTTAGGAACACTGAGTCACTGAGTAGGACACACACTTCGCCGTCATGGACACGAAATTTTACTGTTCAAACAAATTTTTCAAATAAAGTATAGTTTAAACAAGTATTTAATAAAGTATTTTCTTTTTCTTCAGTCCATTTGTCTCATATTATTTCTTTCTTCCTTTCACCCCTTTGTCTAATATTACTCTATCCTTACATTCACAGACCATTTATCATGCTAAACATATACAGTCGAATCCTGGTTTTGCTCTTATCAACACAACTTTTTGGATTTTCTGACCTTTGATAAAAGAATAAATTCTCCTAGGGAGCCCAGGAATCCTCACATAAATTGCTGACCCGCTTTGCAGTGGTTAAGTGGCGACTTGTGGCTTCTTTTTTTTATTCTCTCACGTTCTTTGGTCAGATTAAGTGGAGTTTTGGTCCAAATAAGCGAATAAGATTAAACATATATAATCGGATTTGTTTCTGTACTGTTTGGTCCGAATAAGCGGCTGGTCCCATTAACCGGTGGTCCAGTTAATCGGATTGAACTATATAAGTTTGGCATAAGTAAGTAGTGTAGAGGAGTTTACAAGACTGTTCGAAAAAATGGTTTTCTAAAATGCAGTGACGGTGTTGCAAATAGTCAATGATAACTAGTGTTAAAGTTAAATATCATGATACACTGCATTACAAAATATTACTAAATCTCTAGTATTTTGTATATTTTGGTTACTCATCTAAAAACGTTTCATTTGCTGTGGTTAGCTAAAAAAATAGTTAGAGTAGCTATTTACATAAATGATTTTACTTTTCTTTACCTTCGTAGTAGTACTTTTAAATAAGTAAGAACGTACGTACTTCTGACACCACCAGTGGCATTTCCACCTATAGTTTCTTCATTATTTGATGTATTCCTTTTTTCCTTTCTTTATTTCTTTCTTCTTTTCATGATTCTATCCACATCCTTCCATCCTTTTGTTGTATGCATTGGTGTATTATTTATGTGCTATTATACTTGGCTAGTTTTGCTGAGAAAAAGCATTTCGTGTAGAAAAATGTGAGGTGTGAAGACTCAGTATATTGGCTATTATGGAAAGTGCGGCTGTCAGGATGAAGTGGCCAGCAGATGGCGCTCCATCATGCATGGTCACCCTCTCATAGTGTTTCTCATATCCAGCACCATGGATTATATATTGCTCACAAAAATTAGGCGACATTTCAGGAAATATCGCATAATGAAATCTCCCTTAACCTTAACCCATACCTTTTTGTGAGTATTATATTTAAACCTATGTATGTGTGCATCTTGTCTGTGCTCATACTCCAATTATTCTGTGTTCTTCCATGTCCTCCTGTGTCTCTCTTGTGTAAGTCCAGCAGTCTCTTGCCTTCTCTGGTGTTTCCTTTGCATACTTGATGTGATTTGATGTTCCACATCATGTCTTCCCTTTATCATCTGCAGGAAGTGCTTCTGGGGACACACCTTGGGGGGATCTACAGGTATGTTAGGATAAAGCAGCCAAAACGCCAAAAGTGTCCCTTAGCAGCCAAAAGTGTCCCTTAGCACTTTCCACTACCCAATTCTTATTTCACTATACCCCTTCTTGTTTGTGCTGCTTTGTCTGATCTTTGTTACCCCTTGCTTGGTGTTTGTTGTGGGTTCTCCTCTATTGTCACTTGTGTTTCCAGGTTTGTGCATGTTTCTTCCTCTTTTCTGCTTGTCTCTGTGCTGTCATATGTGTTCTAGCATGTGCACATATGCTTTGGTATAGCAGTAGCTCATTACCTTTTAAAAGTGCCAGCTTAGCATAACATTAGACTTGGTAGCCCACTGTGAGTTTTTCCAATTGTCCTGCTCTCCCAGTTTGTTTGTTAATTCATTCATTTTCCTTTCTGCGTATGTGCATAACTGCCAACACAGAGCGCAAGACAGGATCAGCCCTAGTCCGGGCACCAATCCATTATAGAAAACACTTGTACTCACAAACTAATGACACCTTGGAAACACCAATTAGACGGAGCATGTCTTTGAAACGTAGAAGGAAGCCAGAATACCTGCAGAAAACACACAAAGACATTGGGAGAACATACAAACTCCAGACAGGTAGATCTAAAGATAAAAGCAGAGATATTAAAATTCCTTTTGGAAAATGTATTTTTGGCATTTGTAGCTCATTTTTAAGTTTAGGACAGGAAATGGTCATAATTCAAGCATTTACAACTTGACCTCATAACAGTTTATATGAATAAATAATTGATCATTAAATAATTATTGTGAAACAAATTACAATTTGTGTATATAGACACTGCTTACAAAATGGTTGCTTTTTTGGGAGCAGATTAGAAAGCATTGTTTGGGTTAAGGTTCACAAATATTTTCTTTATGCGGAAAACCATCTGTGTTAGGAAAAAAAATTACTAATGCTTCTACAAATATTACAAAAACCAACATGTTCCCATTGGAATGAAAACCAGCTCTAATTAGAGGATATTACACTGAGTGTCAGTGCCAGGGTTAACGAGGAAGCCCATTCACTATTAATGTGCCATCTCACAGTCTGGAGGTTAATTCCAACGGTTTAATACAGCACAGAACAAGTGAATGTGTAGCACCTGCTTAGCATAATTCATACTGGTAAATAGCTTTGTCTTAATGTTACATAGAGCGAATGGAAATGGGACAGAGAGTTAATGTGTCTTTGAACATTATTATGCAGTAGTTTTGAATTTTTCCTGTTAATGTTGAGAGACCTGTCCATACAGAACACTGACAGCAGATAATTAATCTGAAAGAGCTTATAATTTGATTAGTGCTAGTAACAGGAGTAGCGGGCAAGTTAAATTTCCATGCTAACCATTGTTGTTACATAACTTCTTGGCTAAAAACACCACGTGTTGTGCTGAACTGAAGAACAACTAAAAACGGATTGCTTGATTTTTAGAATTGTGTTGCAAGCCTTTGTTTTCCACAATCTCATTAACTGAGAGAACTAGATATTCCTTGCAGATCATAACTCTGAAAAAGTGGATATAATTGAATTGAAGACAGCGTAATACAAGTAAAAAAAGTAGTTTAAAACCAACAAAAAGCTTCAAACTAAAATAAATCAGACAGTAGAGCTTTTGTAGGGTAGGTATACCCCAATATGATATTGGTATTGTCTAATGCCAGGTGCATCTTTAAGCAGTATAATTATTACTACCACACTGCAGTTTGGGTCAGGATGGCTGATGGATGAGGATCTACAAGCCCAGCTGCAACATCTGTGGGCAAATTTCCCACAATATACCATTTAGAACCTGTATTCCTCCAATTTCCAACCATATGTTATCTTGGATAATTCATGTGAAACTTGCCATGCAGTTGCCATGCAGTTATGTCTCATATGTGCAGATATGTAAATTATTGCAGTGGTGTTTTGATTAGGGACTGGGTCTTGCTGCAAGATAAAGTGTAAAAGTCCTTTGCTTGCTGCCCTACAAAAGGTAACTTTGGGTTATGTACCTCTTGGTGAGAGATCATCGACTGCTAGACACTACAATAAACTGGTAGACATTTTGCCCAGTACACAGACTTTGACAAAGGACACATCATTGGACTTAAAAACAGGATGGACATTTTGACAAACTGCCCACCACTAGGTAGTTTCTATGTAGTTTCTTCACCATTATGTAGCCCTCGCTATTAAGAGATGTTGTGAGCAGTGGTTCAAATGGAAAACAGGCTCCTGACAGCCCAGACAGAACACCAGTAAAGAGGATTCTTTGATCCACAAAAAAGCCCAAGCAGTTCCCAACAGTTACATTGTCCACTATCTAGACTCAGATAGCACCTGTGAACAAGACACAGGGACTGGAACGGCATCGTCTTTAGCGATTAATCCAGGTTTTTGTTTGTGATCTGATGACAGGAGGCCTCGTGGTGAGTGATTCAATCCTGCCTTTGCTGACCCAATGCTGCAACTGCTGATGGATGAGGATCTACAAACCCAGCTGCAACATCTGTGGGAAAATTTGCCACAATATACAATTTAGACCCTGTATTCCTCCCATTTCCAACCATATGTTATCTTGTTGAGATAATGTCCATTGTTTAAATACATTTGAACTGAATTGTATCCAAGCAAGAGGCAGCCTAACTAGGGCCTCCTTTTAAATTAAATGGTCAAAAACCACATTTAGTAATTTTACAGTGCAAGACCTCAAGAAATGTTAACAAATTGTGATGGCTTTTGAGATCATTTAGATTTGGTGAATTATGCATGATATAAAAAGAAAAGAGAAGCACTTATCTCTACTTCAAAGCTTAATAATGAAATGACTGCCATGTGAAAGGAAACTCATGTGTGAACATGAAGGCTTTCTATCACTGCAGAGGGAGAATGATATGAATGTATGCATGACAATAATGCCCAACTACTGTTATTTTCCTGCATGAGCTCTGGCAGACAACTTACACACCACAACCAGCATTTCACTCTCTGTGTGTATAATAGTTATCTGAATTATTGAACCTGTCATTCCTGACTGTGCTTAAAATAAAAGGATGAGTTTTACTTCATCTTGCAGAATCATTCATATGCACAAAACATCACTGATAAT
Organism: Parotocinclus spilosoma; assembly: GCA_033117975.1. Classification (NCBI taxonomy): domain Eukaryota; kingdom Metazoa; phylum Chordata; class Actinopteri; order Siluriformes; family Loricariidae; genus Parotocinclus; species Parotocinclus spilosoma. Next base: position 5,352 of record JAVSBV010132235.1, read on the forward strand.
GCAGAAAACCTGGAAAAGAAACGCCCCTGGTGATACGTCATTCAGCCAATGCTTTTACCAACAGTGCTAGTGCTTCTAATACTAGTAAAATAATAATAATAATTATAATAAAACAAATAATAATTGTATCAGACTATTACTAAAGTAGCTGTTATATTAATAATGTAGCTGCTGAGTATTATATACAATGTTTGCTAGAGGAATCACATACTTCTTTCTCTCTGCAAAATGCAAATGCTTCTTTATTTTATACAATGTACTTTTTTCTGGATTTTCTTTTACATATTCTATCTCTTACCGTTAAAAGAAACCTACCCTTAAAATTATAGACTGTTCATATTTTTGTAAGTGGGCTAACTTACAGAATCAGCAAGGGATCTAATTTAGTAATAGTAGTGAAATAGTAAATAAAAACAATTTAAAACAATGTACATATGACATATTACCAAGACGAAGATTATAAGCATAAAGATACATTTCCTTTAGGTTGATGAGGCTAATGTTAGAATGTAATGTGGGTGCAGAATTAATAAGGGCCATTATTATTATGTTAATGGGGGTGGCACGGTGATGCAGGTGTTTAGTGTGGTTTCCAAATAGACACAGAGATCTCAGTTCAGATCTCAGAGTTTGCATGTTCTCCCTGTATTTGCGAGGGTTTACTTTGGATGCTCTGGTGTTGTCCTTCATCCAAATACATTATTTAGGTTAATTGGTTGCTTTAAAAAATTGTGAGTGCAGTATATGTTAGTGCACCCAATTTGTCGTGACTAGCCATTGGAACTGGAATAACTAAATTCTGTAAATGTTAAGTATTCACATAGATCTAAAGAAAGGTTGAAATTGAGGTTGGAGCCTAAACACTCAGTAGCTTCACAAGTGGTGGTGCATTAATCCAACCATCCAAATGTAATCTTGTGTGAAATAAACCTGCAGGAGTATTTTGTATAGATATCTCTCTCTCTCTCTCTCTCTCTCTCTCTCTCTCTCTCTCTCTCTCTCTCTCTTTCTCTCTGTTTTGCTCTCTCTGTTACTGCAGGTGCTGCTCATTCTTGGATGGGTTTCAGCCACTAAGGAGCCCGGCAAGATAATTATCACAGCAGTGCAAGAAATACACCAGGGACAGTTTTGCTAGCAACATGGGAGGAATGCTTGAATTATGAAGCAATTACTTTGAGACTTCGTATATCATCTCTACTGAGTCATGCACAAGTAATCATAAGTGAAGACAAATGTAACTAGTACCCTGTTTGCAGCTAGAACCCTGTTTGGTTTGTTGCTATTATATATGCTTTTATAGCTCTGCTCTGGGTCTGTGGAGGTCTAGTGGTTAAGGTACTGGCCTATGGACCAGAAAGTCCAGGGTTTAACTCCCACCTCTGCCCCAGTTAGGTCACTGAGCAAGGTTCTTAACCCACAATTGCTTGGATTTGAAAGCTTTATGGGTTGTAAGTCGCTCGGTATAAGGGTGTCTGCTAAATGCCATAAATGTAAACACAAACAGGTAAATGTTGGAACACTGGAGTTTTGGATAAGGCATAACCAATCAGGAACGCCGATACCCGATCTTGTAAGGCACTGTTGGGACACCACCACCATCTGGGAACCTGGTTTGGTTGTGTCTTTGTGTTTTACCTTATCGCACAACACAGAAACTGTTTGTTTTAACCCTGATCCATAGTTTTAACTGACTATCGTGTACACTCCTAACATTTTTAAATAATAAATTGTCAAAGCAGTTCTCTGATCTGGCTGTGACACTGCAAGAAAATGGCTTCCGTTTTAGCAGAGTCTGACAATTTGCCCTCAATTTGTGGGTCTCTTACTGCTAAGCAGCCATCTACCTTTTTGACACGTCTAAGTCCATAGCGATATTTGTTCGACTGAAGATAAAAGCTGCAAGGATTTTCATGCATTAGAGATGCTAGACTGAGAATGGTCTTTCATGAAGAGTTATACATTTCCTACCAGTTGATGAATATTAATGCAGTGCTTCGTGTTGTGATGAGCACGTGATGATCATTTCTACAAAGACTAAAGCTATCCTATCCAAAAGCTGACAGTTTATGCTTTGATATGAAAATGTAGACCAAACAGACATAATTAGGTACTATGTCTGTTTTATATTTAAAATGTTGTACAGGTTGAACGTTAAATTCAAATGCTATAGTTGCTGTGCTGCAAAAATATGTTCTTTAGCGCAGCAGATTTGGAAATGTACTCTGATAAAACATCAGTCACATAAGCAGTAAAACAGCTCCGGACTCTCGAGGGTAAGAGCCAGCTGTTCTAAATGACTGAAGGCCTGAGCCCAAATCCTGTGTCAAGTTTACATTTTCAAGTCGTTATGCAGAGAGACTTGCCACTGATAAAGTTACTTGGTTACTAGGAAGTGGTGAAATTTGCAGTCCAACACCTTCACCAATAAGCCACTAAGAGTCCCTCTAGTCCAATAGCTTGACTTCCCTGACTGGGAATCACTCCCATGCCAGTGCTGAATCCTATCTACTACAAAGGCTGCTATCAGTTTACTTAGCTCTATGACAAACTGTTGCATTTTCCAGGATGTACCCCTGTTTGTGCCCTGTGGATTTCAGGTTAGGTGGCAGTCCCTCCCCTGATCTTGATTATGAGAACCAGGGGTTAGATGGTAAAATTGAACATTTTAACAGGTACAATTGTTTACTGCACAACATTCCAAAAGAGGTAGCACTGAATTGGTTAGCTGAAAGGTTAAAATTTTAAAGTCTACCAGAAACTTATTTTTCCAGTCTAGTACAGCAACTTACTTTAAAAGCAAGGACAGGGACAGTCTATGTCTGGTTTCATTTCAGTCCTGAAGGACAGAACAAATACTCAAATCTCTGAATCTCTGTTTCTTTCTGCATTCCCTGGTGATCATTGCAGTGTATATGAATATACTATGGTAGTGTAATCGTTTGGCCACATCAATATTCCTGTATTATAGGTCTGACACACATGCCAGCACCTCAGATTATTAACAACCTTCAATTAACTCTTTTCAGTCCAAGCTGTTTTGACAGCTTTTCAGTTTATTATTACGTTTGGTCTATTTGTGTGGCTATGCACAACTGTGTAGTAGTTACATTATGTAGTTGTTTGTTTAGTAATACAAGGTATATTAATATTAGGTTCATTTGAAATTAGGAGACATCACATGATAGTTGTTTTCACCACTATTTTCTCAACATCAGGGGTACAATCACAATTGAGGATAAGAACCAGCTGTTCTAAATGACTGAAGGCCTGAACCCACATTCTGGGGCAAGTATATATATAAAAACAAGCGCTTACTTAAATATTCATCTTGTGTTCTAAAGAATAGGCACAAGAACACAACACGCACCCTCACAACCCTGATAAGAATGTGTGTGTGTGCTTACATCTTATCTATTTTTTTTAATAGTTCTAAAGTTTAGTATTGCAAAGCTAAATTACATCCTATTTTCTATAAACTTTAACACTCAAGAGAAGCACTGATCATAATGATTTAATTCACCACATTACCTTTTATAGCGTACTACAATTCATAAAACAAAGATGGCACCAAAATCCATCATTTATGCGTTGTAGGAATTTCAGGAAAGTAAATTAAAGAATGTACTGTGCAATAGCCACAAGTTGGTTCAGGTCCCAGTGTGAGAGATGTGATGGAACTTGTGTAGCCTAGCGGGTAAGGTACTGGACTGTGGGCGTGATGGTTCATGGTTCAAAGTCCACCTCTGCCAAGCTGCCACAGTTGGGTTCTTAAGCAAGGCCATAACCCACAATTGCTTGAGTTGTAAGATGTATGAGTTGTAAGTCGCTCTGGATAAGGGCATCTGCTAAATGCCATAAATGTAAAAAGGTGGTATCAGTTGAAAAATCGAGTATCAGTTGCTGATTTAAAACTGTAATCTGTTTAAACTTCACCAGTCCAAGTTTCTTATCTGCAAATCGAAAAACCTGCATTTGAATTTTAAACTATTTGCTCAGTATAATACAGTTTTAAAACAGAGGATTAATACTTCATGCACACACATTCATTACTCACTTCATCTATGTAGTGCCTTTTTTAAATACTCAGGTAGTGGATCTTGCATAAACATCAGCCAGGTTTAACACTAACTGTAGTAATTGGAGGTGGCGGACGACATTTCAGAAATGTAACCTAATTAAAATTACTGTATGTATCATATATAGATCATCTGTCAATACTGATCAAGTTTTCCGATTAAGCCAGTTCTACAGGCAAAATTTGATCCAACTCAGTACTAGCTTTAAGGTTTACCTAATGAAGTAGCTGGTGAGTGTACTTACAGTCAGATCCATATTGATCTATGACCATCCATCAAATATTAATGGGTTGCAAAATATTGGGATTGAGCTGATTTTATTCTTCATGCTGAACTGATGAGCATAAAAAGAATTCTTAAGCATCTTGGGCATGGAAAATAAACAGAAATTGTATGAATTCTGTGATAATGTCTAGAAAAGTGGATTCCTAAAGTGCAACAAATAGATATTGTTTATATAATATGTATTAATGGTTTAAGGTGTTCTGGCTAAGCTTGCTTAGATAAGAAACTGAGAATGGGTTCAATAAGAATTAACTTGATCTCAAAAATGGGGGTTTTGTTGGAGATACATGCAATATGTGATTCTGTCAGAACTTTTAACACTGAAGCAGCAGGTGGGATACAATCAAATGAAAAACCACAACCTGTTGAAGTTTGCGTTGACAGCATGTCCACTCTGCTTTGATCATAGTTTACAGAGACATAGACAGAATAGTCAGTATGACATGTTGCAGGATTATTGCAACATTTGTGCCGGCTCGAGTTGCATTTCAGTTGTCAGTCTTTTATAGGGTGAAAGGAGAAATAAAATACTTTTCTTTCAGTTTCTAAAAAGAAAAAAAAGTAAATCAAGCAGCAAGCCAAGCATATTGAAAGCCAAGCATTTTCTACACAAATGCTTGTGTACAAAACAATAGTGATGACATTTTCGTTGTCACTCCGTCATTACTCTTAATTCTAGTGTCTGCTCTGCAATGCAAACACAGTCTCTCGACACCAAAATCGAATACCAGCGCACCTTGAGACCACTGTCATAAAATGATTTGATTTATTAAAATTACCCTGCTAGACTGGGAAATGGCAAGCAAAAATCAATGTAACCTTTTCATTGTTGAATAATGAAGCTCAAAATCAGTTGAAATATCTGCCACATGGCATATGGAGGAGTGGAGGTAATGAAATGATTAATGACGAAGGCAGGGTAATGGCAGAATGAGTACAAATGATACAGGATCTCAAATGAAACCTCTGATAATACAAAAAATAATATCATCACACGGCTTCACTAAGAGGATTGCTATATATTAATCATGGAGATTTGGCCCTAGTTAACTACTGATTAAAATATAATACCAGTATATTACAGACATCAGAGATAATATGTAAAGGAAACGTTGCTCCTGCCCCCTCTAACTGTGCGTAGCTTCTAAAAGCCCATCGGAATTGACCATATGTAATTCTACACTTATTTTATTTATTTTTATTTGATTGTCTGTATCAAATGTATTAATGATGTGAACAAAACTTGTACGTTGGCATCTTCTTGGGTGTGTTTGGGGTTAGTTTTATGTGGATTATAGAATTAGAGATATTTCATTAGGGGATATTTCAAAATGAACTTTACATTGTTGTGAGCAGTATATTTAAGGTGAATGTGGGCTGGTGAGCCATGTCATCCTAAATTGCTCCTGTCTGACTCTTTTACCTTCCACAGCATATGCCCTATAAATGCTTTCCTTTCTGTACCTTTGAATCTTGGTCTTTTTACACCTTCTGGTGATTCTTGGCTCCTGGATGGCACCATGCTGCTTGCCCAGTGTGTGTGATCTTGTTTTTGTGATGTCATTTCCCATGTAGCCTTATGGACTGTGTTAGAAATGGTATACTTAAACAGTACATACTAAATTCAATCAGCATATAACATGAATGAGAAACCAGTTTATTGCTTTTTTCCTTTTGGGTGAGCTCCAAATCCAGTCTTACTTCTAAAGTCTGTTTTGTGTCTTGGTGGCTGCTCTGTTGCAGCAACCACCACTGATATATATATATCTATATATTCCAAATTCATTGTGGAGTATTTTCTTTACCAGGAAAGTCTTGGTGGCATGGTATTATCAGTCAAATAGAAACGGGCAGAGGAAGTTATTGTCCACTGATGTGGATACAAGCCTCGATATAAGGACCGGAACTGATGATGGAAGCACAGCTTGAGTGGAACCGGAATGGGTACAACAGGTGTATATATGTGTGACAGACTTCATGTACCGTGCTGCAAGGTGGATGAGTGAAACAGGATTTGTAGGCCTATTTAGGATTACAAACACAAAATGTCACAAAATGTCAGATCAGAAAAAGACTAGGCTGCACTGGGTGGAAAGGATTGCACAGGCTGAATCTTTCAGGCTGATGAACTTTATAATCAGCTTATACACTGATTCAACACAGCTCAGGTTCAAGGGTGGGGGAAAAGAGGTGATTTTCTCCCAATGTGATCATGATACAATTTAATCAGCTGCAGTTGGAGCTGGAGATATTAGCTTGGGATTCCACAGTGAAGCTGAAATTGGATGTGATTACTCTCTATTCTGCCACATCCAGTTCAACAGTGTCTATCTAGACAGAATGTACACTGTTTCACTCTCTGTGTAAATAAATAAGTGAAATGAAGATGCCTTGTAAAAGAGAGCAATACAAGACATCATTTTACACATCCTAGCATTGACTCAACACTGTTTCACTATTTTGTTTCAGTAACTAATACTAATTCTGTCTTCACAGTTAGTGCTGACTAAATCTATGACTGTGGATTCAGTATGGTGAGCAAATGTGATACCATATAGTGTTAAGTTTACATTCAGCTACAGCTGTTGTCATGGTGAAGCTGAATGGAATATCAGGTCGGTCCATATCAGGTCGAGGCATATTGTAAACACGACCATTAGAGCCTGAAAATAGATGTACATTACTGTAGCTCAGAAAGAAATGGTTGCATGTGGGCATAGCAATTACAGCTATAACAGGACATTGTGGATAATTATGGTGCAGTGCTGATAATTTTCATTAAGCACCTTGGGGTTCTTGCAAGCAGGAACACAGCACAAAAAGATGAAAATATGCATACATGAATAAATCTATATATAAGTGTTTCATGGTCAACCTTGGCCAGGCCCCTTAAACTATAAAAAAAGAAAAAAAGCCAGTTATATTACACATTTTAAGCAATCAGTTGTCATTATTGCAAAGTGCATTTTCCATGAACAGCCAATTAATTCATTCATTCATTATCTTTTGCTTTATCCACGCAGGGTCACAGGCCAGCCAATGCCCACCCGACAACTCTGGGCTCGTAGGACACACACACACACACACACACAGTCACACACTAAGGGCCACTTTAGAGACACCAATTAACCTAACATGCTTGTCTTTGGACGGAAGCCAGAGTACCCGGAGTAAACCCATGCAGACTCCACACAGAAAGGACCCAGGTCTCTAGGATTGAACCCGGGACCTTCTTGCTGTGATTCACCAAGCCACAGTGCTGCCCTGAACAGCCAATTATGATTAGAAAAGACGATTCCATTTACTGTATACACCTGATTGTATATTCTGTTTGTGTGTATGCTTGTAAAAATGTTATATACTACATATATTTCACATTTTTATATTTTACTTATTTCATGTTTTTATAAATCTTATGCATTGTATTGCATTCGTTTCACGCTTTAAATAATTAATTGCATAGGAATGTAGAAACTCTAAAAAGAAACAATAATTTGGGTGTCAAGGTTGAATTAATACTACTGTACTTACATTAATATGATTAATAATAATAATAATAAAAACAGCAAACAATTAAAGTTCAAATTTAGAGGTTGCACTCTATACGTGTATGAGCATGTCACTTAAAGTAAACTAAGAGCTTAACAAGACTTAATTCAACCTATTTCAGTTACATAATTGTGCCTCAACTTTAGAACAGCTTATTTATTTTAAAAGTGTGCAGTATTGTAAGATCCATCACCAGCACTGCGATAGCATTCCCCTTAAAACAAATTCCATTTTAAAGACAATGTTTGGTTACCAAAGGGAATGAGCAATTCTTTATTACTCATCTATCAGAGTCCGAGTGACCTTCTTTAATAGATCAAACGCCACCAAGAGTAATCACATCTTGCAACACAACACCGAAATGGATTCTTATAAAAACTGTCCCATGAGGCAATCTGATATTAAACATTTAATCAATTGTAGCTTAGCTCTGTTTCGAAAAGATAAATGAAATGCTCTATGTCACAATATTAGATTCTCTAATATGGCTGCTATATCTACTGAATTCATGAATGTGTGCTGAGCACTGAGGTGGGCAGTATTATTTCCAATCCATCAAATACTTCACTAGTACTTTTACATCTGGACTTTATGGTAGTGAGTTGGAAAAGGGAAGTTCTGCAAGTGTGGATGATTCCCAAACCTGACAACGACATGTGACTGTGTTGAGTCTCTGAAAAGACTAGAGAAGGTTAATAATTAAAAAAAAATGCATAATTTCTTTTCAGAGACTCAACACAGTCATATGTCGTTATGTGTAAGTTAAGTAATTATGTGTTTCCCTGTGGTGTTATTTTTTACCCAAGGCTTGAACCTATTCACTCCATGAATACACTGTGGCCTGGAAACTTTGGAGTCAGGATTACAAGACAGTTCCCATAACTGGTTCAGGTTCACACTGGCTTTTACACCTTTGGGTGATATGACATGATATGACAACGCCATGTAGGAGGGTAGGATATTTTGGCCACATAAAAAAATATATTTTTGACATGGAAATTTTGAGAGACATTACATCCATATTTTTATTTTCTTGATCCGGGACTGGATCACAGTAGAGCTGGTGCCATGGCGGATGGTATGGGCCACAGGGCAAGCACATTCCTAGATATGATGCCAATACATCGTAGGGTACAAATACCCACTCACTCACACACACACACTTTGGATGTTTTACAGGAATCATTTAACATGAAGTATGTCTTTGGAAGGGAACCAAAGTAGCCAGAGTTAACCAACATGGTAAACCAATGTCTATGGATCTGTAACTCTTATATTCTGATATTGGTATGAAATTATTATTACAATGCACAAAATGTCCTGAGCATATAAACCATTTATAATCATTTATGAGGCCATAGTGACTATTTATCAACCAGTTTTCATGAATTACATGAAAGCAGAGGATGTGCAAACAGCATTCCATAGTCTCAGGCTGACACCACAGGATATTACAAACAAAAGGAAGCAGTGGTAAGTGATAAGGCACTTGCAAAACTCTGGCTTTCATAAAGCAGTGCTGGACACACATATTAAAGTTACATGTGTTATATGTGACTGCAAGTAGTATTTCTGCACGCGAAGCTCACAAAATGCACACATCATTTTATCAGTCAATAGGCCTATATAATAATAAAAACGTTTTTCTGACAATTATATGAACTACACTACTTACAAAAAGAGAGTTCGTTTTTGTGAGCAGTATATATTAACTAGTGCATTCTTGTTTTTTATTATTCTATAAATAATAATGTAAATTTCAAATTTGTAGTATTTATAGAATCCTGAGATGGGTTAAAAGAGTATAACAAATTCTGCAAACTCTTCACTGACTGGCTTTGCTGCCAACATGTTTTAGAGATCAATCTACAACCATTGGGTGCTGGTGTTTATTTTATTGTCCACTGAGCTACCCAGACAAGAATGACCTGATACTAATGCCTATTTACTATATTTGAACCATTGGGCCACTCCCATTTACTCTGTCAGTGCGTGTAAAGAATACTGAGGGTTGGAAAATGAGAAGGATTTGAAAGAGCATCATCTATTCAATTCAATTCAATTCAAGTTTATTTATATAGCACCTTTTACAATGGAGCATTGTCTCAAAGCAGCTTCACAATATTACACTTTCTTAGAAGGCCAATCCCAAGTTGAGCAAGCCTAGGGTGACAGTGACAAGGAAAAACTCCCTAAAATGGTCTGAAGAAACCTTGGGAGGACCAAGACATAGTAGTTTAGATACTTTTGACTTTTTAAAAAATATTAATTCAAACACAAAATACAAACAATTAGTATAGTATATTAGTGTAGTATAATTCTAATATCTTATAACATATAAAAAGCAGAAAATAAAATAAATACCATGCCTTCTTTCCGCCTTTCAAGACTGCGATTCTCAGCAATTGTCACTAGGCTTCACTCTTACTAGTTTTTGCTACATTCAGATGAGAAGTAAGATATATATGACAGATTTTTATTTCCCATTATAATTATTAGCCATTAAAGAAACAAGATGTTGATCTGGTGGCCATTAAATAGTGTGTACCTGTATTACATTATTTTAACACTGTATCAGCTAACCTTGGTTTAGACCTCCCTTTTTTTGTGCCATCTCACAATCTGAACTTCAACAACTCAGTAACATCTTCAGCTACAGCCAGACAAACCTCTGTGCTAACCCATTCTAAACAACGATTACTTACTTCTTAAATTAAATGGGCTGCAGTATTTTCTGAGAACAGTATATATATAGGATGAGCAGAGGCTCATTATCATTTAAAGCAATGTGCACACAAAATGAGAGTTTATAAAAGATGCTGTATAGAGTGGATAAGAAGGGTTATTTTGTTATATCATTCATATATAATTCTGTTATATCTGCAATAACCACTTCTGTGTTTGGTTAGAAGTTTTATTTTACAGCACATCAGCAGCAATGGCTCTATTGACCACAGACACGAGGTTATATGTCATAAGACGATTTAGAATAACTAATCAACCTGATCCCTGTCTTTTGAATGTGGGAGGAACCAGAGATCTTGGAGTAAACCACCATGTTCATGAGGAGGACATGCAAACTCTGCACAGGTAGAATCCGGGATCGGGATCAAACCAAGGATTTCAGAAGTGTGAGGTGACTGCACTACCTTCGTGCACCACCGTGCTGACCACTGCAGTAACTGCAAATGTGTCCTGCTTCCTTCTGCTATATTGGGATTAATGCTAAATTTGTATTTTCTTCTTTTTTTGCCAAGAACTTCAACTGTCCAGATTTATATTGCAAACAATCTATGAAAATGTCTCCCTGTTAAGACGTTAAAGCTTAACTATGTTTAATCTTAAAAAAGAAATCATATTACAGAGCGGAAAACCTTTTTGCATTTAAAAAACATTACTCTTAAATACCAACTTAGTCATACAGCTTAAAGGACACTTCGCAAATGTGTGCATAATCATGTCCATTAAAATTCATCTGAATTGATCAGTTATAATCAACTGAAACATATGTAACCCGTCAAAGTAATTTTATCATATGATTACAATAAACTATAAAGCCACCATTTAAAAAAGCTGGAAAGGAAAGGAAAGGAACCCTTGTGAAAAATTTAAACGATTAAACAAATTTAAAGGTGTGTATGCAGATCAACAGTTAGCCACCTGGCTAACGTAGCTGATGTTACACGGCTAGTCTATACAAAACTAATGAACAGCAATGATGTCGGATTTGACGATTAATAATTAAGAACTAAAACACAAACAACACATCCGGTTCAGTCAGGTACCACAGTACGTTAGTTGTTAGAGCGGACACGGTGTGAGATAGTTTAATCAAGCAAGCTGTCAAACTGCTCAGAGGAGAAAATTTAGCTAACAGGCTAAGAACTAGCATTGTTGAATCCACTTACTATTCAGGGTTCATGGTGGACGATATTGTGAATGTAAGTCCGCTTGTTAAATAACACTTGGCTCGCGTTGGCTGAAGCAGAAACAGAGAACTCAGAATAAAAAAAACTCTTCGGTTGAAGCTGCTCCTCTCCCCACAGGCTGCTCGCTTCAAACCCAAAATGGCTGACTGTTCAACCAGGAAACAGCGGCTC
>JAVSBV010132244.1:0-17358 GCA_033117975.1 Parotocinclus spilosoma
CAGTAGAGGGCTGGGGAGAAACTCGGGAGTTTTCGGGTAGTGATGCCAGAGACGAAGAGTTTCTTCACGGATATTACCTACTGTACACGTTCTTTGGTCCCATTAAGCAGAATTTTGGTCCCAATAAGCGAATAAGATCCTGCACATGGTCAGCCAAACAGACCAATTTTAAAGAACCCGACCAATCGGGGTTAGACCGTTTCAGTAGGGATGTTTTTGAGCACTTAAGGCAGGAGAAAAATCATTTGCATCCCTAGTTCAAAGGCTAACGGTGATTAGATTTTATTAATGAAGTCATCAAGGAGACGCTCCGCATTTGCTGATGCTCGTAAACAGGAGCCTCCTTAATCGCAACCAGCTCGACAATCGGGATCAAGAGATTACGCGAATCTGCGGCGGGTCGACTTGATCCATCCGAAAACGTTAGAATGTGAACTTTGTCCGTTCAGACGCATTAAGTATTTCCTGCTCAAATCGGATAAGCCAAAAATTGGATTTAAGCTGGCGGTTTGAACGCTGCCAATGTCGCCTGAAGGTTCGCTTAGAATTACGGCGCTGGATCTCGCACTGAAAGTTACTAGGGGTAAAGAGCAGGTCAGCTATCTGTGGCCATTTGGCAGTCTGTAGTGGTGTGTATACACACACAACAGAGGCAGGCTTGAACAAGGCTGGGTCAAAGGGATGGGGTGGGGTTGATTTGGGTTGGTCACCTCCCCCTCCTCCAGCACAGCTTTTGTGTTTTATGTAGCCTAAACTGCTTTGCCAAGGAGAATCCAAGGCTTGGGAATGCAGGCATGGAAAAGCAGAAGACTCTCTGAAGATTAGTGTCCTATGAAGCTTTCACATGGGAAAAAGAACGACGTAGACCTACGTTTTCTCACTTTTTATAACAACCATTTCCAGTTTGACCATCTCAACTAAGTTACGAAGCCACTGTGAAAATTCTCTTTTGCCCATCGGTCACGAAGCGAAAAAGGACATCAGGGCGAAATTATGGGCTCTCCTCCAGACACTTGTCATCGGGCTACAAATAATAGAACTTAAATACCTTTTCAAAAAAGGTCTCTCGGCATCGTTAAATATTTTACAAGCACCCTTGCTGGCGTTCATAGAAAAACATTTATTTTACATGGACGGAAAAGCCCGAGGTCAGGTACACCGCACTCCAGCAGAGCGAAGCCAAAGGTAGAGTGACTCCACGAAATTTTAGGAAGATGCCTCTAGAGCGCGATGGAAATATGACAGCAAAAGAGAACCACAATGAAAAAGGTCAAACAGATGATACATGGTCCAGCTGGTCAGCCACAGGCTCACCTCAGACGTTTGGTGTATTTTGGTATAACGACCAAGCTCTTAAGTGGCCAAACAAAAGATCCGTGCAAGATTGGGTTTAAAATCCCGGGAAAAAAAAACGGTTTTGGACGCGCTCGGGAATCCTAGAACGCATAATGGGCCCCGCTGTCTGGCTTGGAAGGATGCCGACCATCCCAAATTCCATTTGCAGTATTTTGTGCGTGATTTCTGGAAAGAAAAAATGGACTCGGCGGGCGGTGGAGAAATGGCCAGGATTACGCTAAAACACGTTTACATTTAGCAGTCGACCTCATTCAGAGCGACTTACAACTCAAGCAACGATGGGTTAAGGGCCCTGCTTAAGGGCCCCACTGTGGCAGCTTGTCAGAGGTGGGATTTGAACCCAGAGTCCAGTATCTTAACCGCTAGGCTACCGTCAAACTACGGACGTAAAACGGTCCCTTTAAAGAAGTCATCTTTCAACCAGGACCAATTATTGACACCCTGTTGATCCCCCTTCGGTAGGAAACTGAGATCGAGTTGCGACCAAATGTCAAAGGAGACTTGGGTTGGTAAAGTTAGCATCCTTAATCCACCAAGCGAGTACAATCCAGTTCCACCTGTGGAATGTCGTCTAAAAAAGTAATGACAGGAAGACTCGAGGCTGCAAACGCATTACAAGCAGTCTCAATCTCACGAGTGGGCCATTCCAATATGTCTAAACCATGCATTCCCAGCTGTGCACTCCGGCCAGGTCAGGCATCACACAGGCTGAGGGAGACCAGACTGGAGGGGGATCATCCCACAGAGCTGCAACAGAGACTAAATCAATACCAGGACCAGATCCCTGAATGAACCGGACCATGGATAAGCTGTGCTTCACATAATGCTGTTTTTCCATGAAGGTTTCTTTACGGTCTACTGTTTTGCTTTCAACAATAACCTTTCCGGTCCATTTTTTAAACTGGAAATTCGTCAGAACATTTACTTTGTCAAGACGGCGTAACCTGTAAATGTCGAATTTCTCCAAATCTCCAAGTGCATGTTCATATTCACGTTGTCCCACGTTCCACCCGCTTCCATAACAGTGGACATTGTTGACAGTGCGCAGGCCGTTGTAACTGACCCCAGGTTTAACGATTCATACTGCATGAGACTGCCAAAGCCCGGCCCTGAGCAGGGGCAACAGGGCATCTTTAGCCCAGTGGGTACTTTCCAGTGTTGTAACAGAATAAGGGCACCCACCTGTCTCCTCTCTGCTGTTCCCAGTACTCTCGGTACGCAGAATGAAAGAAGCTGGCAAAGCGAAACAAAGCGTTCCTCTATTCGGCCTGCCTGAAGGGAAAGAGATACCCGGCCCGGCCATGCCCTGTCCTCTCTAAACAAAGCCAGGAAAAGAGAAGTCAGACTTCTCTCACCTGATCGGATTCATCGTGCTCAGGGACATCGATTTGAGCTTTGGATGGGATAATGTTTTACCAGAATAAACTCTCGAATCAGATCAAACCAGCTGGTCGATGAGGACACGTCGAAGAGTTCAACATGTCCCACCTAAGTTTCATGACCAGCGAGAGAATCCAGAGGTCGATTTAAGCTCCTGGATGAAAGTGAGCATGTTCATGTCAGTCATGGAATGAAAGCGCTTCAGGGCTTTTGTTTGAGACACTGGTGCTTGCATTCCACCTTTTTCATTTACTATAATGATATCAAAGCACCGAACGTCCATTGAAACCAGACACTACTCAAACAGGGTTGGGTAAAACACTTTGAAAATGTATTCAAGGTTTAATACTGATGGAATCGTTTTATAAAAGCACCCGGGTAAGGAGGATCTTTAATGGCATTGCCACAGGAGAAACCCAGACAAATAATAAACTACTCATAATTTATCATTAATTCTTAAATTACCTTATAAGATACAATAATACAACTCCTACGTAATACAACGTCTTTTGATTTTTATTTCATTGCATAAACCCAACACACTTCATCATTTTTCTAATTTAATTCGTTAATAAACATCCATACCCATCAAGAGGTGATCCTAAGTATGATTTGGTATACAAGCAGCATGAGTTTTTGGGGTCTTTGAGGAGCAAAGAAGGGCAGAAGGGCATCTCCCAGTTTGTCAGTAAATGCATTAGTACATTATTAAAATGTGAAAAACAGTGTTTTATAAAGGGTTTGTGAAACTTTCAATTTACAGTGCATAATATCATTCAAAAATTTAGGAAAGGCGCATGCCTAATTGGAAGAGGCATGAGTTCCAGTCCCTCAGACAGCACTGCATCATGACCCGTCATTAATCAATAGCTAATAAAACCACACGGGCATTTTCCATACCGACCCAACATCTTTCTGAATGGAGTTGTATCGTTATCTAGTTTTCTATTTACTGGATTTCATGCTCCATAAGGCCAGACTTTTTTAATTGCTTGTTCCTCGGATGTTCCTACTTAAGAATCTACTGAGGAGGGAGGGGAAAAAAAATGTAATCTTAATTTTTCAGCACTTTTCAATTTCTCAAGGACTATGTGGAATTAGTACAAAGAATGAAAATAGATTTTTATTTTAAAATAAAATGTATTTAACCTACAATTAAATTAAAGTGAATCTGAAAAAAAAAAAATTAATGAACAAAAGAAAACCGTTGGCTCTCCACCGGAGGGCGGACAAAGTGAAAAAAAATTAAATGAAATAAAAAAATGTAAAAAATAAAAAAAGTTACATTTTCAACCATTGGTGCTGCGGCAGATCCAAGAAATAAAAAAAAATATATATATAAAAATAAAAATTAAAAATAAAGTCTGGCCTAATCATTACCACAACAGCCTACTTAATTACAACAGAACAAAGTTTCAAAAATATATCATATTACAAATATAAGAGTCTTAAGAGCTAGAGGCAGAACATAGGTGTGGGTTTTTCCTTCAAAGTACACGTGAAGGCGAGGTTTAAAAGGTTTCCATGAAAGGAAATAGCTGAAAGGACGTTCAAACCCCAACACAAAAGTCAACACAATGATCAACGAGAGCAAATGATGACCTGGATTAAATCACGGACCCATCTGGATTGTAATTCAGTACCATAGATACTGTAAGAAAGAAAATGATGAGATTACGGGTTAAATCATAATAGATTCTTTATTAAAGAGGACACACTCAATTTCATTTCGGGTCTCTAGAAAGAAGTTTTTGAAAAAAAAAGCACGTTTTGTGTTCAGATCTTAGGACAATGACTAAAGACTAGCAGTGAAGAAGCAGTGAAGCAGTGACGCCAGGCCCACGAGGAAGCACGGTGGAGGACAGCCATCCAAAGGTCACTGATCTTTTACATTTTTCTGTAATCTATCTCATCATTTTATTTCTTACAGTATCTATGATGAGATAGATTACAGAAAAATGTGACTTTTAAAAACATAAAACTCGTATAAACCCAGCTTCTTCCTCTGAGAAGATCACAGCGACCTTTGGATGGCATGTGAGCTCTGAAATCCACTCGGAGAAAGTCGCCCTAATTATACAGGGTTATTCAAGGCTTTACTTACAATAACTACAGGCAACTGGCTGTTTTAAGACTTTTTTTTTTGAGACACTCCCCTATTTATTAACTGCTGGGATTTTTTTTAGCAGACTGGCCTAGTTGAAATCTAAACAGGAGATAAAGCCAGACCTATCAAATTCCTACACTGACGCAAACGCAGATTTGGTGCAAACGTCACGACATAATCTGTGACCCAGGTCTAATGATAGAGCATTTTCTTTTAATTATGGATGACTTTCGTAGAAGTATTAGTGAAAACAGAGCAGCTGCACAACTCTACGCATTTGCCAGACAGGCCTTTGGACGGAAAATATAATCTGTATATTTAGCTGTAGTTTAGATCCGGACCAAAAAGAGTATTTGTCAACTCCAATGGAAAAAAATATGGGTATAAAAAGGCTAAAGCTCTAAGGGAATGCTTCTGGGCTAAGCTAACACTCGTAGCAGGAGAGCAAATTGTTCATATCGTTCATCGTTCATATTGTTCAAACCCTTTTCAGCTCTCCAAGTGTTGCTGTCCATGAATTCTGTGGACAAAGTTGTTTTTTTCAGGACTTTCCAGGGCGAACGGTAAATACTGAGAGTCACCGAGGGCTCTCTGAGGGCGTTACGGATAACACTATCACCAAAAAGCGATTGCAGGGAGTCCGACGACCTCAAAGCGGCCCTGAACATTGATTATGCGCTGCCGCCGTGTGCCTCGCGGGGTTTACAGAGTGTCAATTCCGGCCGCGGTCGTTGGAATACGTGTCACGATTCCTCTATGTTAATGCAAGGCCATAAATCAGTCAAGGACAGGCCATCGACGTCGGTCCTGGAGAGCGTGCACGCACGGGCATAGCGCACGCTCACCCCCTGGCCTCGGCAAAATCAAACCGCCGACCCCCCTCCCCCAGGGAAATGGAACGACCCAAACCAATTAAAGACCAGTACGACGGCATGTGCTCAAAGTAACTCCCAAACGCCTGGTGTGAAGGAAACAAAAGAAGAAGGCCACGAAGGAGTTCAGTGAAGAACCTATGGAGAAGATGTAGAAGTCTGTGGTTAAGCCTAGCGGTTAAGGTACTGGATTCTGGACCTCTATTAACCTGATGGTCCGGGGTTCAAACCCCACCTCTGTCAAGCTGCCACAGTTGGGTCCTTAAGCAAGGCCCTTAACCCACCATTGCTTGGATTGGAAGACTGTACCAGTTGTAAGTCGCTCTGGATAAGAGCTGTAAATGTAACTCCCTTTACTCAAATCCTACCCCAAAAAACACCAGGTACTGCAGAAGTAGTCGTTAAAAGCAGGAGATTCTCTCGCCTATTCATTCGTTAAACCGAAACAGCCCCATTTGGATTGGACTTGTTTATCAGGGGGTCATCAGTGCCCAACATCAGAAGCAATCAGACGTCCTCTTACCTTATGCCACTCTGCTTGCTGTGCCAGCTCGTCGCTTTTGGGTGCCCTACTCTGACTCTTTACCTTGTGCCTTCACTTTACAAGCACTTAAAAGCAAAAGTCTAGCGCCCAGACGTCTAATGCATCCCCTAAGCTGGCAGACATACCAGCAATTTTGTTTTCTACCTTTATATATCTGAAGCAGTCAGATCCGGTGTTTGGACCAAAACAAATCTTAGATGTAGGACATAATTTTTGGATCAGCACATCTTTGAAAAACCTGCCTAAGATCCCCATCAGTTCAGACACTGGTAGCTGGTCTGTCATTATCCCTTTAAATCCTAATTTTCCAGTTATGTGAAAGTACATAAACCTCACTTCTCGGATGGGAAGGGGGAAAGAAATTGTTTGCGGTGCGAACGGTGAGAAAATACGAAATTTAAAAAGTTGGATCAGTCGATCGGTGGAAGCTGAAGGTTCAATCGCAAAAGAGGACAACGATAAAAGTTTTAGAATCTTATTCGTGTGCTCATAAAAATGTTAACAAGTGGGGCAGGCGCAAGGATCAAAGGAGGCCAATTATTTATTTATACCCTGCCTTGGAAAACAGGGATTTTCCGGCAACTGTTTCGTACGCCGACTTCCGACCAAACAAACAACCAAAAAGACTCCTTTGTCCTCTGTGCATGTCCCCAAAGTCCTCAATTTATGGGTTATTAGATTACAGCTAAATCATAATATCTCCTTTAATAAGGAGGACAAACTCCGTTTCATTGCGAGTCTTTAGAAATAAGTTTTAGTTTTTTTTTAAAACACGTTTTGTGTTCAGATCTTAGAATCTAGAGCGGACAGGTAAGACAGTGAACAAGAAGGGACAATGCCTAAAAACAAGCAGTGGAGTTTTGCCGACGAAGCAGCATTTGTACGTCCAGTAAACGGACCTAAAACAGTCCCAGAGTGGGCGGGGATTTCACTGCAGACATGCCAGGTCCACGAGGAAGCACAGTGGAGGACAGCCATTTTAAAAGCAGGTCATTTATTAACTGGATAAACCAAAATCGCACCCGTTTAAAACATTTTGCCTCATTTTAGATCAATGACAACGTTCTATCATTGGTGCTTGTCTCGTTTCGGGCATATTTTCGTTCTGCAAACCACCCACAAACAAGAACAAGCACAACGAAAGCCACAAAAACGACGCCTTATGGGAAACACACAAAAGCCTCGGCGAATAAACACACCAAATCTTGATTAGCTAAGAACGAAGTTTGTTTGTTTGTTTATTTATTTATGGAACGTCACGTGAGCATCAGTGGCTATCTGTAGAGAAAAGGGCCAATTCAGAGGGACCAACTGACCCAATGAATGCGAGCGGACACTGGGGTAAACCCACACGGACGTGGGGAGAACATGCAAACTCTCCACACAGGGCAAACGTGCTTTTCGTTTACTTTTTAAAAAGATTGCTGTTAGGACAGAGGTCCCGGACACACACTTTTAACAACTTTACACCTAGGACTCGCACCTTCTAAGTAATTACACACACACACACACACACACACACACACACACACACACACACACACACACACACACACACACACACACCTCTTTTCAAACACAATCACACTCACTTGTACATGGTACATTAGTCAGTCTAAAACAGTCTAATTTAAATGTAGGTCAGAACATCCTTCAGGGAAAAAGAGACTGCAGGAAAATGAATCTGCCTTACACTTAAGTCCTCTGGTAAAATAAATTCATCATTTTAAGTTTTATTTTAATACAGGTTTCTAATATTCAACACACTGCTAAAAGCAAAGGCAAGCCCAGATGGTCACCACTGAAGCCAGAATGTGTGTTTTGGACACTGGGATGGTGCTATGATGGGTGTGCTGGTCACCAGTATGGTAATGCTGGCACGCCAAGCAGTGTTACATGATGTGGTACAAAGCAATGCATTATAGTAGTCTACCTAACAAAGCACAAATCACATGACAGTTACTGGTGAATAAAATGGTACGTGCATTACTCAAGTTTCTTAGTGGAAACAGAACTTTTTCCCTAAAGGATTTTTAACAAACCTCATCTGACATAAAAAATTCCACACAACGTTTTTTTCTTAAATTAAGCATTTAAAAGATCACTGTACTTTTTAGGTGCTACAGATTTTAATATGGATTTTAGTACGGATTTTAAAATTAAGGTAATGAATATTGTTTTGGTATTACATTTTCAAAGAAAAATCTACAAAGCATTAGCGCCATGTCTAGGGTTGTTCCTTCCATGCATCCTATACTGCCGGTTAGTCACCAGCTCTCCCGTGACCCTTTGCAAGGTCAAAAAGTAACTGCATAATTAAGTAGCGAATAATTAAGCAAGTTAATGAAAAAAAACATATTTATTTTATTTAAGTACAAAACACTGATAACAAGCTACGAAAGCTGGTATTTTTGGTACGGTCTGGTATTGTAGTAGTAAGTAGTAAAACAACAGAAGATCAAACACAAAGTACACATTTGTCATGGTGAATGAGCTAAAAAAAATAACCAAACTGATTTTCTAACATGACAAAATCCACCAGCCATAAGCTGCTCAAAATATAAAACAGCGCCAAAAACGGCTGTAATAAAAATAGTCATAGTGTACTGGAGTAATGCTGATTTCTAACTATTTACCTTTTTTCTGCAGCAGATCAATGGACAGGAATTCAGTGCAGGCATCAGGTGACAGACAAAACTCTTCTGGAGGTCCATCAGTCAGAGAGGATGAGTCACTGTGCTGATGTGATTCCTTCTGCAATTTACCTGTAATGTAAACACAGGGTATGTGAATTAAACCTTCAACAATCAACAAACTTGTTTTTGGTTCAGGTATGTGCTGTGTAACGACCGTGTTTTGTGAAAAATGTCAGCAATTGAACATTCACACACACTGTAGAGCCAAAATATAAACATGAATAAACATACATCTCTGGCTGCACGCAACCAAGAGGGAATGAGTCCATTTGAAGAAACACTGATTCCCAAATCAGGTAATGCAGCATCAGCAGCATGGCAATACTAGTAGGAAGTCACAGCGACTAAATGAGCGGTGCTCGGCACTTCTAGGTTTACTTAGGTAAAATGAAGCAGAGTATAAGCTTTTCTATTTCACGTCTCTTAGTGTGCTGGTGTTTTAAATGTGTCTGGACGTAATGGAGTTCAGACTTACATCTCGTTAATGCAAAGAAAATCAATATTCATTAAAATATGTAAACAAAACAAACTTGTGAGATAAATTAATATTTTATGGAATAAAAATACACATGCTAAATCTTTTAGAATAGACAGATTTTTCTGTTATATTATCCATCCATTTATCCATTATCTCTTGCTTAATCCACATGGGTTAGCGGGCCAGCCAGTGACCACCCGGCAACTCTAAGCGCAAGGGCAGAAACAACCCTAGACAGGGCGGAAATCCATCGTATGGCACACACACACAGTCACACACTAAGGGCTACTTAGAGACACCATGTTTTTGGGCTGTGGGAGGAAATCGTAGTACCCAGAGTAAACTCACCCAGACACAGGGAGGACACCACAAAGAAAGGACCCGGGCCACAACACCCTGGGATTAAATCCTTGGACCTTATTGCTGTAAGGCAGCAGTGTTACCCACCGAGCCACTGTTCCGCCCATGCTACCCCCTTTATATTAGGATTTATTGTTGTTCATTGTTAAAGAGAACAGAAATTACCAATATGGGCAACAAAGACAGGAACAGTTGGCCTTTTAAAGACTTGAACATTCAAGACACATTGAGCTCTTCGTCCACCACTGATCACTGAGGTAACGGCTGAATTTGGAAAGACTTTCTTTTCAGTCTTCTGTCGGGACATTTGGTTTGGGGACAGTATTTGATCAGAAAAGCTCTGTTTTGGCATCAGCTGTTGACTGGTTGGATTGGTTTGGTCTGTATTTAGGATCTTCTTGGGCAGTTTATTTTCTTGAGAACTTGGACTCTGGTCTATTTGTGTGTGGAACAATGCCCAGCTGGGTGGAGTCCAATGAAGCTGGGTGTAAGGCTAAACTGGGGTAGGGGTAGATGAGGAGAAAGTGTCTGTCCTAGAGGCGGCCTCCACATGCCCAAAGAAGAATGTCTTAACTGTCTGGTTTACCATTTACATTTGGACATACTGAGTTTTTCTTGCTTGTTGATCATGTCTTAGGCGAGCAATGAGCCCTGGACTTTACTCAGCTTTACTCAGTCTGATGGTGGTTCAAGGATGAATGTGTGGATGGGTAAGGAGATAGGGTGCTGTGCTTTACTGTAGTGCACCACTTCAGGGAATGAAGCAGAATCTCCTAAGCATGTACAAACATGAACATATACTGCTCACAAAATTAGGAGATATTTAATTATGGGATATTTCATTTTGAATAACCCCCTTTTTGTGAGCAGTAAAGATTTAAATAGAAAACAAAACGAGAACATGTTTAATATTTGAATGAGCTGCTGTTTGGTTCCAAAAGTTACAATGCATACCTTGTATTCTCTGAGGACTTTCCAAATCCTGGTCATTCTGTTTCTCAAGTAGAGTTACATTCTGTCCTGCATGAGCTCTCTTTTCTTTCTGGTTTTGGTTCAGCTGGAAGCAACTTGAAGCCTCCCTGTTGTTTTTCAAAGCTGTAAGATCACCGTTACTCTTCTTGTATCTGGCAAGTTCAGCAAATGAGGTTTTTGGGGGCTCTGGTGCATCCCAGGAGAAGGTTGGCTGGTTTGGACACCTTTGTGCACGTGGCAGTGGTTTCCTGGTTGGAGTTTCTTGGCTGTCTTCATAGCAGTTGAGTTCTGAATCTCTGCATTTGGTTTGATGCATCTGGTTATGAATGTTTCTTTCTGTTGTTCCCTTCGACCCATTTCTAATGTTTCTCATGTTCCTCTGCAGTTCAGAGTTGCTATCAGCCTGGAAAAAAGACGCAAAAAAACCCTCAAAGAATGCAAGGATGCAGCCTTCAGGAAGGTGTTATGATAGTGTTTTAGACGTTCTGACTATCCTAGAAAGCTTTGTTAGCACAACTAGGCAAAAGTGATCCCTTCGTGCCCAGATTATATGCTAGACCTCACAACTTAATTTATTTAACTCTTTTCTTACAAACTGTTCTAAGATCAAGTGGTATTATTAAAATCATTCTGCTCTTAAATGTTTTCTTAACCTATAAGATGTGAAAATATTCATCAATATTTATCAATCTTGAGATGGTTTCGTTTATGGAAATATCATCCTCGTTTTTTGCTTCACCCCACATTTGTGGAGATTTTCCAAGAGTAATATTTTCCCGTTGGCTATTTTTTCCACCATCATCTCTATTTCTTGTTTGCCAAAATGTTTTTAATGTTTGGTTCGACATCTGTTCTCCATTTTAAATAAAATAATGGAAATAACGTTTCTTTAAGGCAATATTTGAGTATTTTAATTGCTTTTAACAACAGTCAAATGAACTTCTTTTTGTTCTTTCTAATTTTCTTAAGAAAGTTTTTGTGAATTTGGCCTCAGGAGCTCAAGAAATTCACTCATTAAAACTAAAAGAAGACACTAATACAGACGGATGACAAACAAATAGTAGGACCTGAATAAGTGACGGGGTCTAATGGCTTAGTTTGTGCCCCCTTAGTCTATTTGTGAACAGATTTGTAGAATCAATGCAAACTTCTACTAAAATATTGTGACCACTCAGTGTGATCAAATATTTCCATCCAAACTGGAGTGGTCATTCTCTTTCAGGATGCCAGTGCCAGTGCCAGTGACCCCCATACCTAGGGCCTGAAGGGTGACTAAAAGGTTCGATAAGGACAGACATGCAATTCTTAACGCATTTCTTCCTGTGAAACAGACCTGACTGGTCATTACCAAAGTCACATAATCATTTAAATACTTTGCACATTGAGTATAATTTTAACACCAAATATTAATTAAAACACAATATGAAAGCACTGAACATTTGAACCGTTGATAACGAAAACCAAAGACTTGACTTTAAGACTGCGATCTCTTTTCTTTCAGCAGTTCACAAGGGTTCACACGTACTAGTTTTCTGTCATTCAGATGTGACTTATATGTATATAAGACAGATTTAAATTTCATGATTACGATTCTTTAAGTGAACAGATGTTTAATCGGATGTTAAATAGTGTAAATCATATGCCTTCAGTGCCAACAGCGCCAACAGCTCTCGACTTAATCTGAACCAACCCAACGATGCTTTTCACCACCACTGTGGTGTCACTCGCAACACCAATGCAGAGATCCTTTACCTGAAGGTCCTGCTGGTCCTCTTCTTCACCTTCCGGTTTTCTGAACAGAAAGTATTCTGTTGGTGGCGTTGAGCTTCTCTGGCTGTGAGGTTCTGAGCAGCTGGTCACTGTTGACCACACTGGGCTTGTAGGTGACTGAGATGACAGGTCACAGCTTACCAGCTTATAATAACTGTTAGTGGACGCAAACGGGCGACCTTGATTTTCTAGACAGTCGGTGAGGTCAGAAATTTCAAGGGATGACAAACTATTCGAGTCCACCTGGTAGACGTTGCAGTTTGGATCAACTCTGCATGGAGAGCCATAGGGAATTGAATTGTCATCATGGGATGGTGAGTTCATGGCAGGACTGTCCAGGTCGTATGGTGTAGCAGGCACTGCATTGTTGGTTTTGTTGTAAATAGCGCTGAAATTGACTAGTACTCCATCAGAGCTGTTACAAGAAGAGTCACTGATATAGTCGTTCTGCTCTTGACTAGAGGAGCCGCAATCAGAGAAGGCCTTACCAGGACCATAGCCATAGCTGCCAAGCTGCTCAGAAGATACAGTGGATTCATAATAGTTATCGTCAGGCCAGTCCTTCTCCTCACAGTCCATTAATACAGGGGTTTCCCTGTTGTCCCTGCAATGTTGTAACCAAGAGGGCTCACCATGGCCCATACCCTGGCGCAATACCTTCAAATTAGGCCATGATACTATGGTGTCCCCCGTGGCGTTATCCTGGGTCTGTTTTAAGTCTCCACACAGCTGAAAGAAGGAATTTTTACAGTTCTTATGAAAGTCATGCCTATCCAGGTCATCTTCCTTATCTTTGTTCAGCTCTGTTTCAGGGTGAAAGTGTCTATGAGACTGAACACGTAATTCTGAGCTTGGGGAGGAGTCAAGTCTTCTTGCATTTTCACTTTCTGTAACACAGTTGGAACTTGACCTTTTATCGTGGCTTTTGGATTCTGTTGGGACTTTTTCCTGTACAGACAGCGAGATGCTGTGAGTAAGATGCAAAGAACAGGGCCTTCTCGGTCTCTGTGGGCAGTTGTAAAACTGGTGCCCCAATGGCTGGCCAAAGACGAGGGGATTGTGTTGAGCAAACATGGCCTCCATCATTTAAGAACACCAGAGAGCGGAAACTACATGATGCTGCATAAGAAAAAGACATTTAGAGGTTATCAGGTTAGCATAACGCTAAGTCTGCATTGATGTTTTTCATTTTTTTAACAAACCGTTGAAACATTTTCAGTTATTACACCTTCACAGTTCACAGTTACAAAATGTTTTGCCTCCCCTAATCTCTTAGTGTTTTAGTATTTAGAGTATTTACAGCTGAACTGAATAGCAGAAGCTTAAGTATCTGAATTATATCCTCAAACTAGAGGAAGTTGGGACTGTGTCTTACATGTACTCTGACTTTCGTTCAGTTGCAGACAGCATGACCCCAAGATATTTAATGTTTTTCATGCCATCAGGCCTGTAACACATTCCAAAAAGAGTTGGGACGGGGCAATTTAAAGTTAGTAATGGAGTAAAAACAAGATTTAAATAATGTAATAATTTCAAACGTGATTGTAATCATGATATGTTATAATAACATTAACCAGAAAAAAGCTTTGAGGAGTAAAGATGGGCAGAAGATCTCCAGTTTAATAACAAATGTGTGAGAAAATTATTGAAAATGTTTAAAAACAATGTTCCTTAAAGACACATTGGAAGAGATTTTTTATAATTCTCCCTCTACAGAGCATTAGATCATTAAACGATTCTGAACCTGGTGGGATTTCAGTGCATAAAGGGTAAGGGTACAAGCCTAAATTGAAGAGGGGTGATCTCTCTCCGCTCCCTCAGACGGCATTGCATCAAGAACCGTCATCAATAGCTGATAGAAGCACATGGGTAAGGGCTTACTTTATCAAGCTCTACAATACAGAGTTACATTCACAAATACCACTTAAAACTTTACTGTACAAAAAACAGTAACCATGTTAACCATGTCCAGAAGCTCTGCCCACTGCTTTGAGCTTTGAGGCATCTAGAATGGACCGCCACGCAGTAGAAACTGGGACTGTGCTCAGACCAATCAGGATTACAGAACTTTTTTAGAAGAAACAGATGTCATGTGATCGGACCAAAGATAAAAAAAGGATCCAGACTGTTATGTGGAACAAGTCCATAAGTCAGGCTCTATCATGGTATGGGGTGGGGTCAGGGCCCTTGGTAAAGGTCTTTTACACTTCTGTTTTTCGGTTGTCCCTAATTTTAAACATTATGTGAACCAAACTTATGCAGGAAACTTAAATATGCTATATCCAAACCTCCAGTTTTTATAGGTGTGTAACAATGATATAAACCTGTTCCCTCGTCTTCTGTGACATTCTGAAATTCTCAGCTATTTTTAACATGTCTATGGGTATTTAAAAAATCCTAACACCATTTTTCTTCACCCCTTTTTTAAACAGGATTGGGGTTGCTGTTCAACGCCTCAATGTCACACAGGACCCTAGAGCCAGATTAAAATTGAAATTGCGTCAAAACCTGGCTAGCTATAACACTTATATGCATGACATGATTTCTCCTATAGCAATGCATCCTTTAGCAATGCACACACGCACACACAAACACACTCCAAGTGCATAACTGCATAACTAAATAACGAGGGAATTACAGAAAGATGTTTACTTACCACAGGAAAGTCCGAATGACAAAAGAAGATTCAAATCATTTTTCTGTCTTAGTTTCAGGCTCAGGATTCTTCACTCTGACTCCTCTGTTTTTCTCTCAGTCCCTTTCCCTCTCCCTCCCCCTCCCTCCATCATTACAGTGGTACTGAGCCCTGCATCGTCCTATAGCAACAGCATCAGAGATCCCACTGAGCGCGCTCTCTGATTTGCTGAGAGGAATCAGACTCAGCTTTCAGCATGGAGAAACTGAATGCTGACTCACACAGAGGTGATAGCACTGCACTCGGGACAGCAAACTCTGCTCCGCCTCTTACAGCACGGCTCACAGCTTCAAGATGTTTTCCATACAACATGTTAAGATTACATACGTATAAAATCCAGATTAAAAATCAACCTGTTTAAAAAAATTTAATTTATTCTTCAATTCCTCAATGAGTGGAGTTTTGTTTGTTTATGTGTTTATCATGCATGCAATTCATTTAAAATGTTGTGGCTTCAAAAAAATATATACTAATAACAATTTTGTGCGTATATAAATAAATGTATATATATATAGTAATATTATATAACATTATATAATTATATTATATATAAGTAATATTTTAAAAATAATAACTGTGTTAATATAATAATAATAATAATAATAATAATAATAATAATAATAATAACTGCATTATTATTATCATTTTTTAAAATCTGATTTTATTGCAAACAACTATACTTTAAATATATTTTTATGTTTTGATGTCATGTTTGATGTCATTTAGGCTGTATCGATTTATTTATTTTTTTGTACACCGGAACCTCGAAATCTGAACTTCATTGGTTTCAGAGAGAATCTAAATTCCCCATAAGAAATAGTGTAAATAGGATTAATCCATTCTTAACCCCCAAATGCTTATTTTTACATGCCGATGATTTTGGAACAAACCATGCAATGTTTTTATTAGGGTGTGCATAACTGAAGTCAGAATATTTGCTTGAATTTGGGGCCAAAGAATACATTACAATAAATCAAGAAAAAAAAGGTGTTCAAATTTTCAGGGGTTCCACTGTACTTTTATTTTGTAGACCATTAAGTTGTACAGTGTTTTTAACCAATAGAACAAATGGACAATAGTAAGAGATTACTTGTTTAGTTTTATAACCTCCACATTTAAATATTGTTAATGATGACGATCAAATGTTCACATGTTAAATAGGGATGAAAATATGTTAAAAAGCCAATTGTTTTCATTGAGTGTCCTAATTTTATTTTATTTTCACGTGACTATTTGGCATGATGTTGAGTTTAAAGCTAAACAGCTAAAAGTCAAAGAAGAAAGAAACTTGCTTGTGACTTTTGTTTACTTGTGTCCCTCCCACCTCTAATGTAAAATGTAAAAATTTAAATATTTCCTTTAATCTTAACATAATTTATTGGGACATTCATTTGTATACAAAACTGAACATTCACACACACACACCGACATCTTAAATAATGCAATAACTAAATTAAAGGCACAGTGAGGACACCAACCTTCGTGAATTAAAACCCTGCAATAATAGCGTTTTTCTCTCAGCTTCAATAAACAATCTTCTCCCTCGTTCAAAAAAGACACGTTTTAAAAACAACTTTAAAAAAATTAAATTAAGGCTCAAGGCGTTCAATTATAAAAAGATTTCCTAGTGGGATTATAATACAGGTTTGTAAAATAAGATCACACAATAAAGAAGCAAATGGGAAGTGCACACGTTATGAGTCCTGCCCCTCAGTGATGTTTAGGAGACCCAGTCCCCAAACTGATGTTTAAGGAGTGTTAAACACCGTCATGATAAGAGGTTGCCTGGAGACCAGAAGAAACCCTCAGTTTTAGATATTTGAGAGCTCTTCTGTTATGTTTAGGGGTATTAGAGAAACCCTCTGTGATGTTTAGGGGTATTAGAGAAACCCTCTGTGATGTTTAGGGGTATTAGAAAACATCTCTGTGATGTTTAGGGGTATTAGAAAACATCTCTGTGATGTTTAGGGGTATTAGAGAGCCCCCCTGTAATGTTTAGGGGTATTAGAGAAACCCTCTGATGTTTAGGGGTATTAGAAAACATCTATGTGATGTTTAGGGGTATTAGAGAAACCCTCTGTGATGTTTAGGGGTATTAGAGAAACCCTCTGTGATGTTTAGGGGTATT